>APFE031290326.1:0-70659 GCA_000404065.3 Pinus taeda
AACACCATTGTTGAATTCTAGATCTATAAGCTTGTTGTTATGAATGTAGTTTTTGAAGTGAGTGTTTTCACAAGCTTGATCCGTCCTCCTCTTTTTTCCTCCAATCTTGTAATCATGTTGAAGTCCCCTCCTGTGATCCAAAGTGTGTGGGATCTTTCTGAGTTGAGTTGAGTTAAGGTGTTCAGTGTGTCTACTTTGTTTGTTGCTTCCTGGGGAAAGTAGACAGTGGTTAAGTGTCCATGAACATTTGTCCCTGTTAAATGAAACATGGCTTGAATAAAGTGCCTACTGGCATGTATGTTGGTAAGTGTTATTGCTCTATCATCCCAAACAATGGCTAGCCCTCCTGAGGCTCCTATGGCTTCCACCGCCACTTCTTTGCTTCCTGGCCATGCTTTGGCGAGCATCCGATCCAACGTTGTGGAGTTGCACTTGGTCTCCTGCAAGAAGAGAATTTGAGGCTTTTCGTGTTGTATCATGTTCTTTAATAGTCGACCCTTTCCCGGGTTGTTGAGCCCTCTAATGTTCCATGAGATGAGCTTCATGGTTCACGATTGGGAAGGGGATTGTAATATTTGGTAAGCTTGGAGTATCATCTAGATTCCACCAGCATCTCCCCTATGCGGATGGTTCTTTGAAGATCTGTTTTCATTCCTCGTTTCTTGTTGTCTTTGAAGATATTTCTTCCATCCCACTGACTACCCATTTGGACGCTTAACGATCTTTGCTTCTGTGCTCTTGATAGTATTACTTCTAAATTCTCTAGCTCTTGCTCAGGGATTTTGTCATATTCCTTTTTCTTACATGCCTGTTCAAGTCCCAGTATATCTAAATATCCTATGTCGAAGCTCTTTGGTTCCTCTTCCATATGTTGTACTATTTCCTGCTCTGCCTCTGTATCATTTACAATCGTGAGCTGCATCTGAGTGCTATCTATCTCCATTCCTTGAGCCGTCCTTTTTTGCGGATTACTGGGAGAGGGCGTTATGGTGTCCTCGAGTTGCTTGGGATTGAGGGCTTTCTTTGAGCTTGATGGAGTAGAATGGGCGGTTGTCTTAGGAATGGCTTCAGGTTGTTCATGATTATCTAACATATTAACCTCCGGCTGGAGCAGGGTTTCAAAGTTGTTGCGTGTTAAAGGCAAGGAGGTGCTGGTGACAGGTTTTTTAACTGAGGTAGAGGGTTTTTTATGGGTCTTTTTACGATTGGGAACTTTTGTGAACCCATCCAAGTCGGATTTGTCCATTGAAGGGGTGGTCGTGGATTTCGTATTGGAGGGACAGTCTCGGAATAAATGGCCCAGGGCATGGCATTTTCGAAAGCGGAATGGGACATGCTCATAGTCTATTGTTTGTAACCATTAATAATCATCATGGTAGAGGCTTAAATTGATACACAAATATTAAGATTAATTATTTATGTAAGTTTCTTTTTAATATATAGTCGAAATGTAGTGATTTTGTTTTTTTGTTTTTATTATTTTTAATGATTTTTAAGTTTAGAAGTGTTATGTCACTGTTATCGACGTGAAAACATGTATGTTATATTCGATTACAGAGTAAATATTGATACACAAACATTAAACATGATTTTGTTATCTGGTTGTAAATATATAAATAGACGATCACATAAAATTGTTAGATGATCATTATTATGTACATGTATATGTTTGATAATTTTTTTTTATAGGTATAATTTATAATTTGGAAAGTATTATTAAAAATACTACTTTAAAAGTTAAATTAGGAATAGAATACGAGGAACAATTATAAAGTAACACATGTTTAATAATGAAGAATGTGAATGATAAAAAGTAATAAGATGTGTATATAATAAATAGTAGATAATTTGCATAGTGATTATCTCAATCTATTTGAACTTCAATTTCTCTTATAGCCAATCTCTCATTTTTCTTTTATTTCATCTTAATTATATAAGAAAGGAAGTTGAAATGCAAGAACATTCAAACTCTTGATTCGGCATATTGTAGTAAAGGTCACACCCTAGTTCTATTTCTTTCCCATTATATTAGTAATTTATTTCTCCAACTTCAATCCTTGTGACTCAATAAGGACCTCACTCATAAAATTGTCAAATAGCACGGGAAGTTAAGGAATACATCAGCTGAATAAGATATTTCCCTTGATATCATGCAAACAACATATCCATACTCTGCCATTGCAGAAACAAGTGTTCAATTTTTCTTTCTTCTCTAAAAATGCAGAGAATGTTACCTCATTTTTAAGAGCTAAGTCACATTTTGTAAATGCCAGACCTGGGATCGATAACACTCTAGAGAGCTCTGTTGAAAGCAATAATCACAAATGTTTCAATGACATTCTTTTCTTCTGCCTACAAAGATGAGCACCCCCAATCACACCTGTATGAAGCCACTAATGTGTTGGGTTAAAGGTCCCTCACGAATATACGGCTCTCTAGTGCTATTGCTCAAAAGAAACCCAAGAAAATATTGTTCTGACACCACAGGGCGTTTATTATTACCTCCATATTTGCTAAAATTTGCTTTTTCTGTCTTACAAACATTCTGAAGCTAAGTTGTCTTCTCTGAGCATAGATGCAAATGAACAATTTGCAAATGATGAGGAGAATTAGGGATTTAGAAATATAAATTTGCATGCCTGCTAGTTCCTAAAGAATATCCCAATAATTCTAGCACATATAAAGAGCAAATTCTTTGTAAGAAAAGAAAAGGAAAATCTGTTAAACTTAAATGATCAAATAAGTTGCATAAATCTACCACCAACGAGGTTGAAACAATACATTTATATTGGTCTCACGAAGAAGCATGAACCTGCCAAGTTCCAACACTAAAATATTTCTTAAAACGTATATATGGAAATGTGTTCATCTCTTTATTGGATGTGTTGTGCATTTGATATCTTTCTATAACATGTTGTCAAGCTTCTCAAAATTAAGCAAGTTGAGACAAACAAATAACAAATGCGTCATCCTTTGATCCTTGCAATGTAACTAAGTTTGTAGTCGGAATCATGATTGGCCTCTGGAAAATGTCCTTTCGACCAGTGAATTCAATACCAAAACTAAGGATTGTAAGAAGATACATCCTTGAGTTCTCTCCACTGGTGAATGACTAATTAATTAGAAGTATAGAATATCTACTTCTATTTGGCAATAAAACATATTCCTAATAGATCTTTGATATGACTAATGAGGAATTTTAATCTAGTTTCCATCGACAATATCACAATCATAAGAGGAAGTCCAAATAGAACATTGCTTGCCCATCCATTCACTATTCCATCTCATTGCTATGAACATATATGCGTCACATTCATTACAAAGCGCTGGCATTGTTATGACTACAATTCAATGACTTTTGTTGGTGCAATTAAAAACATTGCGTGATAGATGCAACAAAAGGTGATAATGCCCATGTCATAGTACTCACACTAAGGTATGCCATTGATAATCGTTGAGTAATACAACCTTATAATATCTTGAATACAGCTCGACTATGATGCAAAGAATACAGTGAAAAAATCTTTGGGCCATATACCAATTGTTATGATAATAAAAACACCCAATAAAGCTGGTGGATTTCTGGAAAAGCTCAAAAAGTTTAACTGTATTATTTTTCCAAGAAAATGTTACGACATCCCCAATCCAATAAATCATTCATGGGAGTTTAAACACCCTAAGTAGCTAGAAGCTTCCATATTTGACCTGCTTCTCCAATCCATGAATGCTTTGATAAGCATTTCTTCTAGGGCTTAATCTTCCTCAACTTCTTTGGGGAAACTCTATGTTCCGCTCCTTATTACTTACATAATGAATATATGTTGCATCACCAATTCCCTACATCCAGAAGCTTCTTTCAATGGTGCATGCAGAATTGCTACCAAAGGACAGGCTAGATATGTGTTCAACAAAATAGCAACAAATTCTTCATTGCCATGTATGCAGAGGATCTTTAGTATAGATAATGAGGAAGACGAACCCTTCATTATGGCCTTCTCCTTAAGAATGTGTATGTCCAAGCTGCGTTGTCTTTTGATTTGGAAACCTTTTCAAGCGCATAGACATTCTCACAATAAATACCATCTAGAGGACTACTACACATTCAAAGTCATTATAGCCATCCACTCATCCTACATAGCTTATATCTTTATGGGGAGAAGAAAAGATGATACCTCCCAAAAACGAAATCAAGAGTTGTTCCAGCCTTGTACATTAAGAGCAACTACTGGATCTTCAACATTGTTGCCAAATACAACAGAATTATTACACTGACCATCATCGATAACAACTTCATGACTTCCCACAACCGCATTCAATCTGAAGAAATAGAGTTGAATATCTCGAACAATTGCATTAAATCATCAAACTGGGTGTAAAAATGGTTCCATTATGACATAAATTAAATTGTGTAGTTTGTAGGGATTCAAGACTAATTTCCAATTAGCATGAGGCCTTATTATGAACGTAAGATCAACAGTTTTCAAGCATAAATTTCTATGATAAAATAGTCACTGCCATTCAGGGTACAAATAGATCTGCAAGGAAACTTGACCAGAAATCACTATTAGCAAATTTCACAC
The DNA here is from genome assembly GCA_000404065.3 of Pinus taeda. Taxonomy (NCBI): domain Eukaryota; kingdom Viridiplantae; phylum Streptophyta; class Pinopsida; order Pinales; family Pinaceae; genus Pinus; species Pinus taeda. The sequence continues at coordinate 4,581 of APFE031290326.1, forward strand.
GAGTGTTGTGCATAAGAAAACTATTAAATATCTTAACAACACGATTACAAATAGCACGGGAAGGTAAGGAATACATCAGCTGAATAAGATATTTCCCTTGATACCATGCAAACAACATATCCATACTCTGCCATTGCAGAAGCAAGTGTTCAATTTTTCTTTCTTTTATAAAAATGCAGAGAAGGTTACCTCATTTTTAAAAGCTGAGTCACATTTTGTAAATGCCAGACCTAGGATCGATAACACTCCAGAGAGCTCTGTTGAAAGCAATAATCACAAATGTATCAATGACATTCCTTTCTTCTGCCTACAAAGATGAGCACCCCCAATCACACCTGTATGAAGCCACTGATGCGTTGGGTTAAAGGTCCCTCACCAATATACGGCTCTCTAATGCTATTGCTCAAAAGATACCCAAGAAAACATTGTTTTGACACCACAAGGCGTTTATTATTACCCCCATATTTGCTAAAATTTGCATTTTCTGTCTTACAAACGTTCTGAAGCTAAGTTGTCTTCTCTAAGCATAGATGTAGATGAACAATTTGCAAATGATGAGGAGAATTAGGGATTTAAATATATAAATTTGCATGCCTCCTAGTTCCTAAAGAATATCCCAATAACTCCAGCACATATAAAGAGCAAATTCTTTGTAGGAAAAGAAAAGGCAAATCTGTTAAACTTAAATGATCAAATATGTTGCATAAATCTGCCACCAACGAGGTTGAAACAATACATTTATATTGGTCTCACGAAGAAGCATGAACCTGCCAAGTTCCAACACTAAAATATTTCTTAAAACGTATATATGGAAATGTGTTCATCTCTTTATTGGATGCGTTGTGCATTTGATATTCATGAGTTCTCTTTGTGGGCGCACTTCTTCTTTCTTGGCACGCACTTAATGTTTGATTCTTGGTGACATGCTTGGATTTTTCAACACCTGGATATTTGCTTGTTGGCTCTCTCGGTCTACTGGCTGAGATTCGAAAAGTGGAATGACAAAAACCAAAAGTGGAATTGCGTGGGGGTGGTTCCCTGGCGGTGAGCTTCACCAATGCACAATATACACCTAGTATACTTGAAACCCAAATAAACCATACGCCAAATTGACTTGAACAAAATTTCATATTTCTGGCACATTTATGATCTTCTTAGATTAGCCATTTTCTTGGCTATTTTCAACCTTAGTTTTTACTTGTGTCTCTTCCAGTTTTCTCTACAAATCATTGTAGAAACGATTTCCATTTAATGGCTCCTCAAACAATAGATTCGATGAACCTTTTAACAAGCGAAATCATACCAATTTCCACGGCTAATTCGTGCTAAATTTACTGTGTTTTGATTGCTGCTTCCCCAGTGAAATCGTGCCTCTGTCAATGGCATTTCGTGGCCCTTCAATACAACGATTTGATGGGTGCCTTACCACCTAAAAATGTGCTCCCTTTTATTGCGACTTGGTTGGTAAATTCTCAGCAAAATCATGGATCCAATCCTAGTGAATTTGTCCTCTTTTTATACTGCATTTTGGTGACCAAAACACCCAGCAAAAACGAACCTCTTGGCTCTGTCAACCATGTCTACAATTATAAATTTGTGATATTACCTCTCTGACTTTGCGTATTACACTTTTTTTCAACCTTCACTAATTTCATCTTACTGGACCCTGGTTGTCCACACATCTGCCTCTGCTCACAACTTAGCCATATTTTCATTCTTGGTTTGATCAAATATCACTGGTGATATGTTTCTCCCACTGTCATTGTTCATTGTAAGCTTCTTTTTTGCATCTGCATTCAAATATTTCGAGGCAATGTCCCAGTTTATAGTAGAATCCATTGTCAGAAAAGAGACACTTACAGTCACTATAGGAAAAACGTATCATCATTTGATATATTGATTGATCTAGATTCTATAGGAAGTGGAAGCTGGGTAGAATGTACCAGATACGTGATCTCCATCTTGAATTTCCCAACCCCAATATCTCAATGCAGCATTAACATATATACAATTACTAAGGCTCCGTTACAAGGCAACAGAAACTTTAGCGGGCCTGCAAATGCTCTTGATCCTTTCTATAACATGTTGTCAAGCTTCTCAAAATTAATCAAGTTGAGACAAACAAATAACAAATGCGTCATCCTTTGATCCTTGCAATGTAACTAAGTTTGCAGTCGGAATCATGATTGGCCTCTGGAAAATGCCCTTTCAATAATGAATTCAATACCAAAACTAAGGATTGTAAGAAGATACTTCCTTGAGTTATCTCCACTGGTGAATGACTAATTAATTAGAAGTATAGAATATCTACTTCTATTTGGCAATAAAACATATTCCTAAGAGATCTTTGATATGACCAATGAGGAAGTTTAATCTAGTTGCCACCGACAATATCACAATCATAAAACGAAGTCTAGTCAGACGACTCAAAAACCGTGCTTTACTCAATGGAGTAACTTGGATCTCTTCTTTTGCAGTTTCCTTTAACAGGGGATTTGATAAATCCTTAGTGCTGATGAAGGTATGGCATCTAACAGCGTTGATAGCACAACAAAATAGAAGAAAACAGTTTACCCATGTAGTAATATCTAGGATTTTTTTCGCTGAGAATGTTTCAGTTGAGAAAACTTTTGCTATAGAGGAAAGGGCTAATAGTGATCCTAAAACAAATTCGATTGTCCACCAGGTAATGGCAACAATGGCTGGTGGTTTCTTGAGATTTAGCTTTAACAAAATAACTAACACAAGCAAACCATGTAAGAGCTTCTGCAGTGATATCCAAGATGCAGCTGCAATCTGACAACGTGATCCATGTGGAGGCGCAAGTGGAAGCACTACATCTCCACTTCGAATCCCACTATGATGCCCTTGACCGCGCAGCAAGGCAGGACATGCTGCAAGTCCTGACGCCCGCCTGGAAAACACCTCTAAGAAAACCTACCTCTGGATTGGGGATTGGCACCCCACGCTCTTCTTCAATCTCTTCCACGGCCTCGTCGCGCATTACCTGGACTGCCTCCGTCTCAAACCTGCGACGTCGGAGAAGAATTATTACCACAGGGGGGGCTGGCTTATGCGTTGGAGGACTTGCTGAACAAGGTTGAAAACATCAGAATGATGCTGCACACCATGGTTCCTGCCCTTTTTCACAGAATGCGCCGCGTTCAGCTCGGCCTGGGAGGCCCCATTGCCAAAGACTAGTTGCTGGCCCTGCTGCGAGACCGCCAAGAAAGTTCCCCGGGATCGAGTCGCCGAGTGGATCAAGACGTCGTGGTGGCACTGGAGAGTGGATTCACAGTGCAAATCCGGGAATTGAATAGGGACTACAAGATTCAGAAGGCGCTGGAATCTGCATCCTCTGATCTAACGCGCAGAAAATGAATCTGCTAGAGTGGCCTGAAGGGATCTAGGGGAGGGGCTGTCGCCAAATTAGCTACATAATTTTTCACAAAATCTAGACTGCAATTGTTTGCCTCCGTAACCACTTTGTAATTTGTAACTATTTCCAACGAATTTGTAACTGTTTTGATTGACTGTTCAAGTTTTTGTAATCGTCTAACATCTAATCGTATGGTGTCCAAGAATGACAGGTAAGCAAAAAAGGGGATGGATTTCAGAGGGAAACACCTTACAGCGTAATTAAGTGTACCTACAATGTGGTAGCAGAAGAATTAAATTTGTTTATGTAATATTTATCGACCACTTTTATATGTACCAGAATTTATAGATTTACACCAAGTGTTGTTTGAGTGGAAAGAAATTAAATGTATCCAATATAGAGAAAACACATTTGTCCACATTCTAGCACACTCAATTTATCAACGCTTAAAACTCCGCACAAGTTAACAACTTACATTAACAAATGAAAGTTGACGTCATTAATTTACTTAACACCCAACACAACTTGAGTTCAAAATGAATTTTGAACATTGTTGTAAAATTGTATTAAGAATGACTACTTTCACATGCTTTTAAATATTTAAAATCTATTTGTTTAAGAGAGTTTTCAAGTTATCATTGATTTTTTAACTATTTATTTAGTGATTTGTTTTTAGCCAAATTTTTATGAAGCTTAGCTCTATTAATGTATTGGGACAATATATATCATTTATTAAATTTAATGAAGTATAAAATTCATTAAATACCATGCATTAATGAAATTAGAGCTTCATAGATATTAGTTACTAGTCACAACGATTACTTATTAAATGAAATTATAGCTCCATAAATATTGGTTACTAACCACAATGACTACTTACTAAATAAAACTCATTGAAATGGAAATCAAAATCAAAAATAACATTAGACATCTTCGAATCTGACCTTCAATCAGTGAACTCATATCTCCTCAGAAACCGAATCCTTGACATCGGAGCTTGAAGAAGTCATAATTATCTATAGGGAAGATCCCCTTTATAAATACCTTGCTTCTAAACTTGCTTTAATGAATCGAGATTCCAAATGGGTGGTTTTGACAGGCAGTGGCATAATCGACTGAGAGTCAAAAAAATAAATCATTCTGTCACCTCCGATTTCCTTACTCCCAGCAAGTATAATAAAGCAAACTATAGCCTTATTACCTTTCACTTGCCTCATGTGATAGGCATATTTTCCCAGTTCTTTGTGGAATATGAATTGAAATATTTCTTCTGAATTTCCTGACTTTCCAGGCTCTTTGCAACGTCCGACATCAATGTTGACATGTCTGATACGAGCAGAGATTCCTTCAGAAATGTCTGTCCATAAATAAAATCAAACTCACTGGATATTTTGAACACCAAAAACAACTACAATTTTTTGTTATTTTGCTAGTATTTGTTGGAAATAATAATCTAAACCACCCCAATAAATAACCTGACAACAGCCATACTTGTCACAAGTATTTTTGCAGGTTGCATCTCTGTTTGAAGATGGAAGGACTGAAACTAGGCGTGAACCATTCTAAAACTTAGCAAAGCCATTTAATGTGTTTTGGTAAATAGATATGGGCAAGCATTCAATCTGCCACGATTGTCCACACTCCACAAACACCTGCCCGATTCTGATCACACTCAACAAAAACATCATATTAATTATTTTGCTCTGTCATGTATTAAATGTAAAATTGTATGTTGAGTTAAATATGAATGTAAAAGTCATTTTGTGTAGGTTAGAAGGTAAGGGAGTTAGAGAAAAAGAGTCACTGTGTTTTATTCCCCCTGAAGTGTTTTGTTTTTACTTGGTGAATGAGCTACAATCTCATGTGAATGTATTTGCAAGATTTGTAAATCAATCCTAAGTTTTATTTGTGATGCTCCGAGATTTTACCTTTGTTTTTGCCATAAGTGAATTCTGTGTATTTATTAAGTCTCTCAAATAGCTTCGCGAATGTCATAGAGCTACACAAAATTACCTACACGGTGCCCAAAGTGTTGAAGATAGCAACAAGAAATGCTAAAAATAGAAAAGGCTAAAAATAGCACTACTATAAATAGTAGTTTCATCCAGTGTTGAACTTAGCTACAATGGATGAAAAGTGAAAGTGCTAAAAATAGCTTTTCTATAAATAGCATTTCGAGATACCTTCCTATTTTAGTCAGTTCATAAACTATAATAGGAAGTAAAATTCAAATTTGATATTAACAACAGTTTGAAAATAAATAAATTAATTCACCATGAGTTAATTAGTTAAGGAAAATCAAACTTGAAGTCTATGTGGGGACATGCAACAGTTTCTCCATTAATTGAGGAATTTATCCATCATTTAAAGAGATAAGGATGAGTTCTAATTTGAGATGTAATTAGTTGGCTCAGTTAACTGAGTCAAGTCTAGTTAGATTGATTTAAACAATTTGTTTAAATTAAGTAAGTTCAGTTAGTTAATGCATACTTGGATATAACTGCTGCACTTTAGATAACTGAATATTCTCTCATGAATAACTCATGCATGTCAGTTCAGACAGAGACCCAACTGAGATCAGAGGAGGGACAATGTACTATTAGTTGGATGGATTTTTCCTATAAAGGAAGCTCATCCATGGAGAAGGATTTATCTCCTTCAGGTTTGTGCAGTTATTTCAGAGGTCAGAGCAATGTGTGAGGGATTATTACACAAGAGAAACTATGCAAGGAAATATGAGGCTTGGAGGGCAGAGGAGAAGGTTTGTGAGAGGCCTTTGACCGTCTATGAGCAGCAGAGGGATTATACTGAGAGCTGGTTGGCTTACAAGCTAAGGCTTTGTGTAATTCTGTGACTCTTTTCCACTTGTATGATAATACAGAGATTGGGGTTTTAGGCTGAGGCTTTCCCCGGGTTATTTCTTCTGTGTTATGTGTGATTTATTTTTCATTCTCAATTTTATGTGTTCTGATTGATCTTGCTCAAATTAATTAAGCTTCCGCAAAGTTTGTTGTAGAAGTAGATCTTGTATTTTGCTTTAGTATATTGCATAATCTGTTGATCTACAATGGGAATTTCTACATGGTATCAGAGCAAAGGTGATCAAAGCGGAGAACAATATACGAAGAAGAGAATTCGAAGTAAAAAAAAAAAGTTGGGCCGCAAGTTTTCAGAGCAGATCTAAAAATTTTTGTCAAAATTTTTAGAAACAAATAACAGATCTGGATTCCTTGCGCAAAAATACCCAAATTCAAAAAACAAAGTGGCTGAATCGGAGTTTGGATGAGGGAGATATAGCTGATTTAAAATCAACTCTTTTTCCAGAGAATTTCGTGATGGTGGGAAGGATGAAACAGAATGGTGTGCTAGCCAAGAACCTATATGCACTTGAGGTTCAAAATGCATGCAAAGCCTTGAGGAGCAAGGCAACTGTTGAAGACTTGGTGGTTGAGAGGGAGAGTACATTACCTGTCAACATGCAGTGCCAGAATAAGTCTCATACAATTGTGGAGGAGTCACAATTGGTGAAGCAACTTTAGGAGGTTGTGGATCAGCCACAACTAGAGAAGCCGAGAGGAGACCGAGTGGAGGCATCCACTCATGCAAAGACCTCCAGTAGGGGGAAATTTTGAGCCAAGTGGGTAGAGGGATCACATGCATCCATACCTCCAGGTCGGAGGTGGGGCGATGTGGAGTGATCGTCCCAAGAAGGCTAGAATAGGGGCAGGATCCTTGAGGTACCCAACCTCTTTGATTCAACTTTGCTACAGGAGCCCTGACGAGGAGTAGCAGGACTGGCTGAGTGGGTAGAGAAAGATGCGGATGGAGCGGCAGAGAGAGCTACAGTGCAGGAGTCCTAAGACAATGTAGAGCTAGCGAGTTGCAACAATGCGAGAGGCATAGGAGTGTTGCACCAGTGCAGGATGACACAAAGAGGTGTGCAATGGTGTGAGATGCATGGAGTGTTGCAACAGCTCAGAGGTCAGAGAGGGAGCAATTGTCATCAACATGTAGAGCTTCAACATCAAAGTATGTTTCTAGCCCAACAGAGAGGTCAGTTGGGAGTTTTTTTGTTTCTAAAGTTGCTGGAGCAACCACACTTGGTAGAAGTGTTGCATACAGAACATTCCAAAGGTACATGAGAGGGTTTGAGTTGAAGCCTTTCTTGTTGAGAGGGAGTGTTGAAGATAGAAAGAAGAAATGCTAAAATAGAAAATGCTAAAAATAACACTGGTATAAATAGCAGTTTCATCCAGTGTTGAACTTAGCTATAATGGATGAAAAGTGAAAGTGCTAAAAATAGCTTTTCTATAAATAACATTTCGGGATACCTTCCTATTTTAGTCAGTCCCTAAACTATAATATGAAGTAAAATTCGAATTTGATATTAAAAACAGTTTGAAAATAAATTAATTAATTCACCATGAGTTAATTAGTTAAGGAAAATCAAACTTGAGGTTTATGTGGGGACATGCAACAGTTTCTCCATTAATTGAGGAATTTATCCATCAGTTAAAAAGATAAGGGTGAGTTCTAATTTGAGATGTAATTAGTTGGCTCAGTTAACTGAGTCAAGTCCAGTTAGATTGGTTTAAACAATTTGTTTAAATGAATTAAGTTTAGTTAGTTAATGCATGCTTGCATATAACTACCACACTTCAGATAACTGGATATTCTCTCATGAATAACTCATGCATGTCAGTTCAGACAGAGACCCAGTTGAGATCAAAGGAGGGACATTGTACTATCAGTTGAATAGATTTTTCCTATAAAGGAAGCTCATCCATGGAGAAGGATTTATCTCCTTCAGGTTTGTGCAGTTATTTCAGATGTCAGAGCAATGTGTGAGGGATTATTACACACAGATGGAACTTGAGGACCCAGAAGAAACTGCGCAAGGAAATAGGAGGCTTGGAGGGCAGAGGAGAAGGTTTGCGAGAGGCCTTTGACTGTCTATGAGAAGCAGAGGGATTATACTGAGAGCTGGTTGGCTTCCAAGCTAAGGCTTTGTGTAATTCTGTGACTATTTTCCACTTGTATGATAATACAGAGATTGGGGTTTTAGGCTGAGGCTTTCCCCAGGTTATTTCTTATAGGTTATGTGTGATTGATTTCTCATTCTCAGTTATATGTGTTCTTATTAATCTTGCTCAAATTGATTAAGCTTCCACAAAGTTTATTGTAGAAGTAGATCTTGTATTTTTCTTTAGTATATTGCATAATTTGTTGATTTATAGTGGGAATTTCTACACGAAGGTAAGATGCACGAAAGTCATAGCCCTATGCCTCTCCGCATAAATTCTCTGCGCGTAAATTCTGTCAATTTTTCTAACATGGTATCAGAGGGGGTTAAATATTGTTAGTGTAAAAACAAGTGTTTTTACTAGTAGTAAGAATTGTTTTGAAGGAAAATTGTTTTTAACATATTTTCCAGTAGGCAGAAAGTTTTTTTACGCACAGAAATGGCAACATCAAGCACATGCTTGACTAATCCTCAAATACCTCAGTTTAATGACAAAAATTATGATTATTGGGCTATTACAATGAAGGCCCTATTTTCTTCTCAAGACATTTGGGATTTGGTGGAGAATGGTTTTCAAGAACTAGCAGATGCAGCAACATACAATGCTTTATCTCAACAAGAAATAGATTTGGAAAGGGACAACAGGAAGAAGGATTCAAAAGCCCTATTCTATATTTTCCAACCTGTTCATGAAAGTATTTTCCCAAGGGTTGCAGCAGCAATGAAGTCCAAGCAAGCATGGGACACCCTCCAGACAACCTACCAAGGCATGGCAAAAGTCAAGACATCAAAGCTGTAGATGTTAAGAAGAGATTTTGAAACACTTTGTATGAAAGAGTCTAAGAATGTAGACTCGTTTTTTACACATGTAAGTAGGCTGGTTACTCAAATCAGGGCTTATGGTGAGACACTTGAGGAAAGAAGAATACTTAAGAAAGTTTTGAGAAGTTTGCCAGCAAGGTTTGATGCCATTGTTGTGGCCATAGAAAAGACAAAAGGATCTCTCACAGTTCTTAGTGGATGTGCTTAATGCATTATTGATTTCTCATGAACATAGACTGAACAAAGAAACAAGCTCCTCATTGGAGCATGCCTTCAAGACACAAATTTCATTTGGTCAAGGTAAAGGCAGAGGAAGATCATATGCTAGAGGAAGAGGAATAAGCCCACACAGAGGTGGAAGAAGCAACCCTTCAAGCTCAAATGGAAGAGGCAGCAATCAAAATCCAAGTCAAGGGCCAAGCCAAAATCAAGCACAAGGTCAGAAGTATGATAAATCTCAAGTTCAATGTCATCACTGTAAGAAGTATGACCATCATGTAAATGAATGTAGAAAGAAACAATATGACATTAGTAACAAACCAAGTGTAAATTTCACAAAAGAAAATTAGAACCATGATAGCATGTTTTTAGCTTGTAATGTAGCACAAGAAAAACAAAGTGATATATGGTATCTAGATTCAGGGTGTAACAACCACATGTCAGGAAACATAGAAATGTTTTCCAATCTAGATTAAAGTGTGAAATATGAAGTGACATTAGGCGCTGATATCAAAGTCTCTGTCATGGGAAAAGGTAGAGTTAATATCCTAACAAAGAAGGGGGAGAAGAAGTACATCTTAGATGTTTACTTTGTCCCCGATTTGAAGCATAACCTCATAAGCATTGGACAACTCATGCAAAAGGACTACAATTTCTTCTTCAAAAATGATGTATGCACAATTTTGGATAGGCCTCCAAGAAGACATCTAATTGCAAAGGTTCAGATGACAAACAATAGAATGTTTCCCCTAAAATTAAAATCAGATTTGCAGAAAGAAGGTGCACAAGCACAACTATTAATGAACTCACAAGATAATGGAAGAAAAGAGGCAACTGTCACACAAGTAAACTTTCAAATGGAGGTAAAAGATGAAAACTTGTTATGGCACCTGAGATTTGGTCATCTCAACTTTGGAGGTTTAAATTTGCTGCATAGGAAAGGCATGGTGAAGAGTTTTCCACTCATAGAAAAACTGGATAGCCTATGTGAATGATGTATCTTGGGCAAGCAACATAGAGAGACATTTCCAGCAGGAAAGTCAGTAAGGGCAAAGGCACCTTTGGAGATTGTCCACTCAGATTTATGTGGACCAATGTAGACACCATCAATTAGTGGTAGCCACTATGTATTGACCTTCATAGATGACTACACAAGGAAGACATGGGTCTATCTCCTAAAACAGAAAAGTGAAGTGTTTGAGCGCTTTCGCCAATACAAAGTTCTTATTGAGAAGCAAATTGGACACTACATCAAAGTCCTTAGCACTGACAGAGGTGGAGAATACATCTCAAATGATTTCCTTCGATTTTGCAGGGAACATGGAATTCACAAACAATTTACAACAAGGTATACACCTCAGCAAAATGGTGTAGCAGAAAGAAAGAATAAGACCATTATGGAGATGGCAAGAAGTATGATGAAGGCAAAGCATTTGGCAAATAATTATTGCGCTGAAGCTGTCGCTTGTGCAACATATATCTTGAATAGATGTCCAACCAAAAGCATCCAGAACATTGTTCTTGAAGAGGCATGGAGTGGAAGAAAGCATAATGTCACTCACATGAGAGTTTTTGGATGTGTGGCGTATGCACATCTCCCAGATGAGTTGAGAAAGAAGTTGGACCGCAAGGGGGAGAAATGTATATTTGTTGGATACAGTGATGAATCCAAGGCATACAAACTCTACAATCCATTAACCAAAAAGGTCATAATTAGTAGAGATGTGTAGTTTATAGAAGAGGAAGCATGGGATGGAAGTTTAGAAAAGACAGTCAATGTCAAAGCATGCATACCACATGAGGACAAAGAAGAATTAACAACAACAAGTAATTCCTCAACAATGACTCCCTTTACTCCTATTCAAGCACAATAAAGCAGGCAGCAAGCAACGCCATCAACAAATAATAGGACAGTTTCGCGCAACCAAGAAAATGCTTCTCCAAGCACACCGCGAAGCATGACACCAAGTGACATGTCAAGCCCATCTTCAGCAAGCACAAGAAGACCAAAATTTAGAAATTTAAATGAAATTTATGAGCAGGATGAAGTTGACAGTAGCGCTGGTCTAAATTCCTTATTTTCCTTGTTTTGTCATGTAGATGACCCAATCCATTTTGAAGATGCAATCAAAGAAGAAAAGTAGGTTGCCACAATGGAGGAAGAAATAGAAGAAATAGAAAGGAATGCCACATGAGAGTTAGTGGGCCTTTCGAAAGGAAAACTTGTCATTGGAGTGAAGTGGGTCTATAGAACCAAAAGAAACATTGAGGGGAAGATTGAAAGACACAAAGAAAGACTAGTTATCAAGGGATATAAGTAGCAACATGGAAGAGATTACGCAGAGATGTTTGCGCCAGTCGTATGGATGGAGACAGTGCACGCAGTTGTGGTGATTGGCACGCAACATAAATGGAAAGTGTATCAGATGGATGTAAAATCAGTTTTTTTGAATGGAGTGCTAAAAGAAGAAGTGTATGTTGCGCAGCTGCTTGGTTATGAGGTAAAAGGCCAAGAAAACAAAGTGTGTCGGTTGAGGAAAGCTCTTTATGGGTTGAAGCAAGCATCACACACATGGTACAACATGATAGATGCCTACTTGTTGGACAATGGTTTCGACAAATGTGATGGTGAACCCACTCTTTACATTAAAGAGAGCGAAGGTAAGATTCTCATTGTCATCTTATATGTAGATGATTTGATTTTTACTGGCATTGGTGATTTCCTCATCGCTGATTTCAAACAAGTCATGAAGAGTGAATTTGAAATGACTGACTTGGGATTGTTAAGATATTTTTTGGGCATAGAAGTGAAGCAAACAGAAAATGACATTTTTATCTCTCAAGCAAAGTATGTGGTAGACATTTTGGAGAGGTTTAAAATGTAGAACAACAAGTTCACACCAAATCCAATTGTCATGGGGTTGAAGTTGAGCAAAGAAGATTGCAGCATCAATGTCAATCTGACATTATACAAAAGCATGATAGGCAGCTTGATGTATTTGACTGCCACTAGGCCGGATATAATGTATGCAATAAGTTTGGTGTCAAGGTTCATGGAGACACATTGGCAAGCAATGAAAATGATTCTAAGGTATGTCAATGGGACAAAACAATATGACGTTTTGTACACAGCAACAAGTGATTTCAGGCTGGTTGGTTACACTGATAATGATTGGGCAAGAAGTGTTGATGATAGAAAGAGCACGCCAGGATATGTTTTTCATTTGGGTTCCGGAGTCATTACATGGGCCTCCAAGACGCAAGCTAATAATGTCACTGTCAATAGCGGAAGCTGAATATGTGGGAGCAACAACAATAGCGTGTCAGGTAGTTTGGATGAGAAAGATGTTGAGGGATCTTCGTTGTGACCAAGAGCGAGCGACAACTATTTTCTATGACAACACCTCAGTAGTCGTATCGTCAAAGAATTTTGTCTTTCACAAAAGGACCAAGCATATTGATGCTAAATATCATTTTATTAGAGAGTTGATTAACAATGATGAAATTGTGTTGTAGCACTGCAGGTCACAGGAACAATTTGCTAATATCTTCACAAAGCCATTGGCACGTGAAAGTTTTGTTTATCTCAGAAACTGTTTGGGAATTGTCAATGGCGGTAATTTTGATTAAAGGGGAGTGTTGGAAATAATAATCCCAACCACCATACTAAACAACCTGACAACAACCATACTTGTCAAAAGCATTTTTGTAGGTTGCGTCTCTGTTTGAAGATGGAAGCACTGAAGCTAGGCGCGAACCATTCCGAAACTCAGCAAAGGCATTGAAGGCATTTAATGTATTTTGGTAAATAGATATTGGCAAGCATTCATTCCACGACTATTGCCCACACTCCACAAACACCTGCCCGTTTCTGATCACACTCAACAACACCATCATATTAATTATTTTTCTCTGTCATGTATTAAATGTAAAATTGTATGTTGAGTTAAATATGAATGTAAAATTCATTTTGTGTAGGTTAGAAGGTAAGAGAGTTAAAGAGAAAAAGAGCGAGAGTCTCTAAGGAGAAAATGGTGGACCAAATTTTGGTGGGCGCGTGAAAACAACAGTTACTGTGTTTTACTGTGTGTTATTCCGGGTGGAGTGATTTGTTTTTACTTGGTGAATGAGCTGCAATCTCATGTGAATGTATTTGCAAGATTTAGAAAGCAATCCTAAATTTTATTTATGATGCTTCAAGCTTTTACCTTTGTTTTTGCCATAAGAGAATTCTGTGTATTTATTAAGTCTCTGAAATAGCTTCGCGAAATCCCGGTCTGCGAAATCAGCTTCCCGAATGTCATAGAGCTGCGCGAGATTACCTCCGCGGTGCGCAAAGGTGAGCTGTGCGAAAGAAGCTTTGCGAAAATCATAGCCCTATACCTCTCCGCATAAATTCTGTGCGCGTAAATTCTGTGAATTTTTCTAACCGTCTTAACCCTAGTAGCAATAAATAAAATGAATGTCATGGAAACATACGAAACCCCAGTAGCTTTAAATAAAATGAATGTCATGGAAACATACAAAACCTAAGCCTTCGGTTCTATATGTCACACCAACTATTGTGAAGTCGCTTTGTTTAAACATGAAAAAGCAAATATAATGAATTTCGTCAAATATTGCAGCCACTGATCCATTTGACAACGCGTTTGCATTCTTGCGGCGATGAATAATATCCCTTGAGTTTCTTGCGCTCTATCCCCGGGTGTTCTACCAGGTATTCACCTACAAAAGATCTGCCCTGGTAACCCACGAACTGTCCGTTAGGATTTCAGAGACTCCACATCTTGAATGGTGGGCTGCATTTGTTTGGCAGTTAATATTGCAATGAGATTTGTTGTGTAGCTAGATTGCAGTATCAGAAACTAATAAAAGCCAGATTATTATGACTACTCAAGCCAAACTGCTGACAACTTTCTCTCCTATATAATACAAACCATTTGTAATTTATTTAGTCACTAATAAAACAATGGTTGGAAATATTGTTTTTTGGTTTTTTGATAAACTGGTATTAATTTTTGGATGAGCTCAATTAGAGCATAGGTTGCTTTCATGCTAGCATGCTAGTGCTTTAAGCAAGATAGGTTGATGATGTTTGATTTTGATTGGTTATAACCCACATCTTACGAGAGAAGGGTTATCCTATGGTGGGGTTGGTTGGAAATATTGTTTTTTGGTTTTTTGATAAACTGGTATTAATTTTTGGATGAGCTCAATTAGAGCATAGGTTGCTTTCATGCTAGCATGCTAGTGCTTTAAGCAAGATAGGTTGATGATGTTTGATTTTGATTGGTTATAACCCACATCTTACGAGAGAAGGGTTATCCTATGGTGGGGTTGGTTATACGTATAAGACAATGGGACTATGACACCTTCCTCTCGTCATGAGAGAGAGAACATAACCTAAACCTCGTTAGAGGCAAGCTTCTTGCTCACCCATCAGCTACGCTTCCACACGAGACTTAATCCACCCATTGCGAGTGAAGCAAGTCAGCACAAAACAAAGGCAGTCAATCCTTGCGTATTACCTATCCAGATAGTTGGCGCTAGTATCAACTAGTTACTTTCATGAACTAGTTACCTTTTTAGGTTTGTATGGATGTGAATTTTGGGGTTCATATGTAAGACAAATAAGATAGGTTGCAACCATATCAACATAATTCTTATCAATATGTACTCAAATCATATTTACAAGAAGATAATAGTTAGGCATTACCATCTTAAATGGATATCTTATTTGAACATCAATAATCTTCAATATTATAATATGTTATAAACAAATGTAGTGCATGGATGATTGTCATTGATATCATAAGAGATACCCTTATTTATCCCTCTAATCCTTAATGTAGCATGGTAGTAAGGTGGAAAAATATACCTTGCTTCAAAAAATCAAGGGCAAGGGTGTAGATGTGGTTGGTATGCAATGGTTTCTACTCTTTTGTAATGTCATATCAATATGGTGAGATGCCTTAACATTTAATTTCTACTCCTTATCTCACCCAGAAAGGAATTCTCAAAGGTGTCTATAAGATCATCAAGACCTTTTTATATGCAAAACAGGGCAGATTTCAAAGAACCTTTAAAACTTAAGCTTTTTCACTCTCAATTTTACTTTTTCCTCCAAGATAGTTGAATCTAGGGTCTATCTCAAGAGGTTGATGTTGTGTTTCCTTACAGTCCAAATATCATAAAATCTATACTCCAATAATTATCTAAAGAGGTTGATACTAATAGAAGTCCTAAACACGAATCTGCGTACATTTTTATCAACTTTGAATGGATTCAAACAACCACATTTCATATCATTAATGTAACTAATTGTTCACTCATACCCAAGTTTTTAAAGGCCCTATTATGTACATTCCAAGACCTTTCACTACATATCAATCCACTTTGATAGCATTAGAGAACACTTTATCATTAGTTTCTCACACAAAAAGAGAAAAAATTGAACCTCCAAAACAAAAGCAATATCTTTACCAATTCATCATAACCCCACAAGACACTCACCTTTATATCAGCCTACATCACCTTTATATCAGCCTACATTGGTAGATTAAGAATACTCTTCTAACTACTTTCTCAAGCAAGGAGGAGAGAAAATTTAACTTTCAAAACATCCCATATTATTAAATTATTAATACTCCTATCATACATTTAGGGTACTCTTATCCCCACTTTCTCATACATTTAGAGTACTCTTATCCCCACTTTCTCAAAATTGAGAAGGAAAGCTCATAATCAAAGCCAAACGAAATTTACCGAAATTTACCAATTTATCATTAGTTTCCTATATGCAATAATTTTGCACATTTATCATTGTCCTCCTCTATAATATCCCAAACCTGGTTGGACCAAATAATATTATTAATAATAATAGTAATAAATAAATAAGCAGCATTAGCCCTGCTTTTTGTTTTTTGCCCTAGATAATTACACACGGTTTCTTGTGAGCAGCCTACCTATGAAAGGAGGAGGAGAATTAAGCGCAAGGCATGGAATTTGGGTTTTATCTTCATCGATATTTTGAGGGCTCGGGCAAGTTTTCGAGTGAGAATTTTCAAGTGAGATCCTCAGCTTCTCTTCGGTTGGAGTTGATCTCTAACCCTAGGAGGCCACCCAACTTCGCTTTTTCCTTCGATCACCCTAGCTGGTCTGACATATTTTATTTTTAATTTGAAGAGGGTTTTGTACTTCATCTGTCTGGCGGATCACGAGCGTAGGTCCAACAAATAGATCCAGTTTGTAAGATGTTGGAAGGAAGAACAAATCAACATTCTGATCAAACCAGGAGGGCCGAGCCTCGAACAGCTGATTAATCCACAATTCACCCCTACACAGTCTTCGCGACCAATAAACTGCCTCCTTAGTTCGTGTGGCGCAGAAAGGGAACCAACATCACGAAGGAAGACGAGCTGCCTCTGTCCGCTGCTGGAGAACGTGGGCCTTCATCGAAAATGGAGACAAGCTGCCTCTGTCTGCAGTCATAGCCTTCTCGAACCTTCATCGAACGTTGGAGTCGAACTGGACGAGTTCACAAGGGTGTCGAAGAACATGTCTCAAGGAAAGAGCGTGCTACCAATACCCACGCTGGAGAGCGCAGATCAGCAAGGGAGCGTGGCACACACTGGAAAGAGGTGGTTGTGAACCCTGATGCGAGCAACCGATTTAATCTTGTGAGCAGCAACACACCAATAAAGAAATCGCCCACTGCTTTACCTGTGGTAAAAACGGCCTAGTAAATAGTCTTTTCTGTTGTTTAATTGAATTATTCAGAGACCACTTATATCTATAGCTGCTCTTATTTAATTTGTAATGCCCCCAAAATATGACTGTAGCCCTTGTCAATAATGAAATGGATTTTCTTTGACTCAATTTGAGAGTATAAGTGTTTGGGTACATTGTTTACTGGAATTTTTTAATGATTGAGAAGTTCAATTCTCAAAAATCAGCTAAAAGGAATATTACATCCTATATATCTCCCTGCATTATATTGAGATATTCTTGTTGCTAATTTCTCAAACAAGGATAAGAAATTATTTACCAAGCAAATCTTTACCCATTTATGAAGATCCTCTGTTCTATATATTATTAACTTAATAAATTAAAGATATACTTTATCAACCATTTTTCAGGCCAGAAGGAAAAATAATTAACATCTCTAATTTTCTCACATTAATAAATTTAAAATATTAGCCTTACTTAAAAAAAAAAAAAAAAAAAAACAAATATATATAATTAATCTCGCAAACTTTCCAATGGTATATTGAGTACACTCTTATCTGAAAATTCTCAAACAAGAAAAAGATATAAACCTTTTTAAACAAAAGCAAACCATTCATTATGATGTACTTAGAATATTTCTTTCTATATCTTTCTCCTCTTTCCCTATCTTCTCTACATAAAGTGATTCTTTATCACTATTTTTCTCATAAAATAACCCATAAAATAAAAGATAAATATATTAATTTATGAAATGTCTTTTCAGGATAATTGAAGGTGTTCACTGGGCTTGGAGTATGTCCTAAAATTGTTTTTTCTTGACAATTACTTGGTGGCGTGGTTTTCCTTGAATAAGGATGATGAGTCAACTTCCTTGAATAAGGATGATGAGTCAGCGTGCATTCATGGATAGTCAGATAGCACCCTGAGATGACTATCCTCACTGCTCTTTGACAATTAAGTTATGATAGATTTTGGAGAGTAAGAAAAAAATTGAAGATACTCACCACTAAAAATTTAAATAAAATACATTTTAATACATTATCATCGTAACTTTTTAATTAAAAATAATTAAAACAAAATTTTTCTTAACAATTCCCCTTTTTACAAAAGTAAATCATTTTTATGATAAATTTCAAATTTAGATTAACCATAAAAAAATTAAATATATACTTCCACATAAAAACCAAACATTTTTTTTTCTCATTGGCCCACTCAAATTCCATATCATAATAATTTATCTTTTCTAATTCTAATACGAGAGATTTTCCATCAATGACGGATTATAAACAAAATAAAATTTCACATTCAAATGGGAGGTTTTTGTGATTCATTATATAAAAAAATATTTGCCGTAAAAATTACATTGACCATTTAGAGTGACGCCTTTCCAACCTCCACTAATATCATCAATTTTTTTTAAGAGTCACTAAGTCAAATATTTTAATATTAAAAATAGAATATTATAAATTCTAAAATTAATTAAAATAAATAATTTATAATTTAATAAATTAATAATCTAATTTCTGATCACTCTTAATCTTATTTAATTAAGTTATTTCTATTTTTAATTATCTCATATTAATACTATTATATATTAAAAAATAATAATACACATAATCAAATGGTAATATAAAAAAAATTTCAACAATAATACAAAATAATCCAAATTAACTAATAAATAAAAAATACATAATCAATGATAAAATCAAATTAATATATATAATATATACTTCTCGTAAACAAATCAATAAAAGAAGGCAAATGTCTGGCTTTTTATAACAGATGAAAATTCGTGAGAAGAACATAGCCTTCCTTCTGGAATCTACGAATCCAGCTGCAGATGCCACTGCCACTAGGAAGAGAACTGCGTCCGATGCAAATGCTCAAAGAAATCGTAACTCCATTACAAACAACATCTCTGATGGGACTGCAAGAAAACTCTGTAAACAGAGGCAAAGCAATCAGGCATGCTACTCTACTTATGTTTCCCTCTTGCAGTGCTGCCTTAACATGAAATCTCTGCAACAAGGCAGGCTAGTGCATGCCCACATGATTCGGACCGGCTTTAAGCTAAACATTTATATTGGGAATACCCTTGTGAACATGTATGCCAAGTGTCACAGTCTGGAAGATGCTCGCAGAGTATTAAACCGAATGCAGAAACGTAATGTCGTTTCGTGGAGTGTCTTGATTTCTTCTTACGCCAAGCATGGCGATAATGAGCAGGCATTGGCCCTTTATAAAGAAATGCGGCGAACAGGGACTAAGCCGAATGAATTCACATTTGCCAGCGTTCTCTCAGCTTGTGCTAGCTTGGCAGATCTAGAACAAGGCAAGGAGGTTCATGAAGAAATTGTTAGAAATGGGCTCCAGTCCGATTTGTTTGTGGGAAGTGCTCTGGTAAATATGTATGTTAAGTGTGGGGTTGTAGAGAATGCACGCGATGTGTTTGACAAAATGTCTGAACGAGATGTGGTTTCATGGAATGCATTGATTGCTGGGTATGTACTTAATGGGCTTGTTGATGAGGCCTTCAAGATTTTCCTTGGAATGCCTGAGCGGAATGTGGTCTCTTGGACTGCAATGGTTGCAGGGTATATTCAGAATGGGTATTTTGAGGAGGGGCTAGACATGTTTCATCAAATGAAACTGGCAGGGATTAGGCCAAACGAGGACACTTTTGCAAGCGTTCTCCCTGCTTGTGGCAACTTAGCAGCTCTGGAACACGGTAAGCAGGTTCATAAAGATGTAGTTATTGCCGGGTATCTGTATGATGTCTTTGTGGCTAGTGCACTTGTAGACATGTATGCCAAATGTGGGAGTATTGAGGATGCACGCAGAGTGTTTGAGAAAATGCCGGGACAGAACGTGGTCTTGTGGACTGCGATGATCCTTGGATATGCCATGAATGGTTGCGGCAAGGAGGCCATCCAGCTCTTTGAGGAAATGCAAACCTCTGGGATGAATCCAGACCAGGTGACGTTCGTGGGTGTTCTTTCTGCATGCTGCCATGCAGGTCTCGTGGAGAATGGCTGGCAATATTTTGATTGTATGAGTATGGATTATAACATCACGCCAGTAATGGAGCATTATTGCTGCATGGTTGACCTTCTTGGCCGTGCTGGACAGCTTAAAGAAGCAGAGGACTTTATCTCCAAAATGCCAATCAAGCCTGATGCTGCTGTGTGGGGATCTTTGCTTTCTGCCTGTAGAGTCCACACCAATATAGAGATAGGTGAACGTGTAGCAGAACATCTCTGTAAGTTGATTCCTAACAATGCTGCACCTTATGTGCAATTGTCAAATATTTATGCAGCAGCTGGCAGGTGGGAATCCACTGAAAAATTACAAAACATGATGCGACGGAAACAGGTAAATAGGAAGCCAGGATGCAGTTGGATTGAGGTCAATAAAAATATATATACATTCCTGGTAGGAGACAAAACACACTCACAAACACAGGAAATTTATGCAGAACTAGAGAGATTGTCTGGGCAGATGAAAGAGGCAGGGTATATGCCCAACTTAAAATTTGTGTCGAATGATGTGGACGAGGAGCAGAAAGAAGACATTGTTTTCCATCATAGTGAGAAGCTGGCAATTGCATTTGCTCTCATCAGTACAACCCCTGGGACACCAATCCGTATCGTAAAGAACCTCCGAGTATGTGGCGACTGCCACTCTGCTACCAAGCTCATTTCTAAGATTGTCGGACGAGAAATTGTTGTGAGAGATGCCAACCGTTTCCATCATTTCATGAATGGTCTATGCTCTTGTGGGGATTTTTGGTGATGGTCAATGAAGCTTATTATAAGTATAATCTTCCCAGTAAAAGTAAGTTATCCACAATGTACTGGTAGCCAGGGGCTGGGTATTATTTTTGTTAACCGAGTATTTTGTCCGCATTTTAGTGGTGGCCAATGGGTTAATGTTATTTTTGTGGACGGGTTTTGGTTACAAGGTTAAGTGAGGTTGTGATGTTCCCTCCAAGGTTCAAATCACTCAAAGCAATGTTTTTGCTCTTGTGAGGAGTTTTACCTGTGCAAGTCTTAAATGCAAGTTAGGCTCAAGTGCAAGTCTTAAATGATGCGGAGGAATAGATAAACACAATACAACCTGCACCTTGTAAGCTGTTTTTCCTATGCATGTGGGCCGTTTCAAATGGTAAGCTCAAGTGCAAGTCTTAAATGACTTTGGAGGAATGAATAAATCCAACCCAACCTGCACCTTCTTCATTAAAAGGATCTTGAGTGTTGTAAGTTGATAGGAGGAAGCATCTTGTGAAAGGAAAATATATTATTGATCACTTTGAAAATCCGAATCATATCTTCCTCGAGTGTTGTAAGTTGGCAACATGCTTGAGGCCTGGTGATAGGAGTAAGAATCCTCTCAGAGAAATGTATATCATTCATCACTTCGAAAATCCGAATCACTTTTAGTGTAGTTGCATCTTGTACAAAAAGCACAATTTTGATCATTTTGAATTAATCCAAATCATTGTTGGTGGAGTGCAAAAGTCACCATATGCATAAAATATAATACTGTCATTAAAGTAATAAGGCAGTCGCTGCAGAGCTGCTCTGCCATGGTAAGAAATGGGTGCACGGTAATCACAGAGCTTCATTTGAGACCTGAGCTTTGCTTGCTAAGGATCAAAATCTTATGGGCATTTTTGCAAAATATATAGTATGATGAGTTATATAAGTCGAGAATATTGGCATCTAAAGTACTGCAAACACGTACAAGGTTGCTCTTACGGGCATGACATCTACAATGAGTTTTTAATGAATTTGAGTGGGATATTTTTTCGATGTGGGCAAAAAAGGGGAGAAAATGACCATGTTTTCTCCTCAATGGCATCAATTTGGAGTATTCAGCTTTATATCTCGACATTGTTTCAACTTTCATTCAATAGGTTACTCATGCGTTGGCCCCTCCAAACAGGTATATATATTATTGTAATGGATTTTCTTGAGCGTCGAAGAACATTGGAGTTTTAGATGGTGCTTACTTTCTGCTTAGTCTAAACCATCCATGTTTTTGCTCGGAAAACAATAGAAATTTTGA
The DNA here is from genome assembly GCA_000404065.3 of Pinus taeda. Classification (NCBI taxonomy): domain Eukaryota; kingdom Viridiplantae; phylum Streptophyta; class Pinopsida; order Pinales; family Pinaceae; genus Pinus; species Pinus taeda. The sequence continues at coordinate 26,819 of APFE031290326.1, forward strand.
CATGCTTTTGAGAAAATTTAGTGGAAATTTTGGACAATCTGGGTTACAGTGGTCAAGCTTCAGGACTTTGGGTGCCCCAGAGATTTTGATGGTGCTGAATCCATTTTCAGCATAAAAATAAAAATAAAATTTAAACACTCCCACAATTAGATTTTTTGAAAAAGAAAATTGCCAGATTCTGGCGAGAAATTTGCTGTTCAGTCAAAATTGTGGCCTCGTTAGACAACGTCCTTACTTTCAATGACTTCCTTTTTTATTACAACCAGGCTCTTGTTTTGCCCTAAGGCCATGTTGTAGGAATAAAATGCAATGTTTTATGGGGAAATGACTCGCAAGTGTGAGGGTGTACCCCTGTACTTCCCACGCTGATAGGAAGGGGGGGCACTTGGTTAAATATTTCACCATGCCCCCTATTTTGCAAAACTCAATAAACACACACAAACATTTTGCTAATCTGTAGGACATGATTTACAAAATGGGGGGCTTTTGGCCCTCCAACCCCACACCTCGAAAAGTGGGGGTGCCTAGGTACCCCACAATTGTTGTCCAGAAAACCCTTAGTTTAATAAATAAATAAATAAAATAAAACCATGGAAGCAAAAAATCTATTGCACAATGATGAATTTACATGGGATGGTTTGTTAGGAGGGGATTTTTCTTTAAATTTTATATTTGATAATTTTAGAGATGACCCGATTATGCTAGTGACTGTTACCTCCTCTCATCCTCTATGAATTTTGCTAAAATTTGGAGAGTGTCTCCACACATACCCCATATGCATTTTCTTACTCCCTCATCCTGAAAACTTTGTGTGAAATTGATAAAATGTTACAAATGATGAGTCACAAATAAGGAAAAAATTGCGATGGACGAAACAAATTTGATAAATAAAGAAGAAAACTCTTTAATGCAAAATATGTAGAAATTTCAAACATGTGAGAATATTTGGCATCTCATAAGAAGCTCATGTCTGTGAAAAATTGGCACATTGCAAACACAATAATTAGTCATAAATTTGAATATGGAACTATAGAGAAATGTTATATTATTCTATTTTCAAATAAAGATAAAGTATTCTATTAATATTCATTTAAATGAATATACCTTGATACTTCTGAATTATTTCAGAAAAATGACATTCAATTATGCTAGGGTTTCGAGACTTTGCTCTGCGGAGCTTGGTGCCAACGTCTTAGATCAACCCATTATTGGAAGCCGTGGTGGCCTAGGGCAAGAGGGCTTTGAGGTATTTAGTGGAAATAAGCTTGGATGTGACCATGGTTTGGGTTTTCAAGCAGAGACTCAACTAGAACTATGGTGCTTTGAACCCAAGGTTTCCTTTGAAATCAAGGAGCATGGTTATGTGGTCACATCTTTCATGGTGGTCTGTCAAAAGATTGAATATGGCACCATTATCGTTACTTAGAGGTCCGTGGCCATGGATGAGGACGACCTTTCTCTGTTGGTGTGGATGATTTAGGATGGTTGACCCAGATCTGTGAGGGTACTCCTCCCTCCTCGCCTATTTCTTTTTTATAGTTTATATATATGGGTGCCCCTAGTGGGACATCACTTGGTAGAGATGGTGTAGGAAAGTATGTTGTGACTAGTGCTTCCTCGCGAAGGGGTTGGTATAGTCACTTGGTTGCTTCTCTGAGAACCATATTGAGGGTTTTCCCATATGGACTTGTTCCCAATCATCTGTGCTTCCCTTGCCGGCCCTGTTCGTGGGTCTTTGGGTGTTGTTCCAATCATCTGTGGCGGTTCTCATTCTCATTTGACAAGGAGGTCATGAAATGTTTTTTTTTTTCAGCAGTTAAAGGGACCCCTCATTGTATTTTGTGCGCGCTGATATGGGTGTGTCAAAGCTGATGAAGGTAGGTGGATACGACTCCTGTTGGGCTAAAGACCCACATCAAATGGAAACTCATCATCGCTGGATGGAGCCTGCCATTCCTCTGTCTTGGGAGGAACCCTTTACTTTCCATATTTTCATTAAAAGCATTTAGGGACACACAACTATGTTTTTGATTAACATTTTAGATACCATTCATGACCTGAAACTAAGTATAAACATCATGTGGCATATTCTTGTAGAGTATCAAAACCTCATTTATGCTGGAGTTTTACTCCAAAACTGTACATAGATCAAAGACAATGGTATTTATAGGAACTTGTTCATCACTCTGAATCTACGGTTGCATGGTGGTTCTCCAAGACCCAGGACTCAAAATGGATCATTTTCGTACAAGGACACAACCAAGGATAAATCTTCCCTTCCTACCGGTCTTCCCCAAAATAGTATTGGACCTCAGTTCCAAAATAATCTTGGCCATTACATTGTTGAACAAATGGAAAACGTTCCTGAAATGGATGTAGATTTTATAGAGGTAAACACTCTATGTTTTGCGCTCAAATCAAAGGCGGTCATTTGTAGATTTAATGGTTTTGGTCCAACCCTGAAGCTCTTCACCAATGGATTTCAACCCTTCGGAGGCCAACCCGTGACATTTACTTATGCTCCATAGCTTTTTTCATTGTTCAATTTGACACACGAAAAGAAATGGATGTTGTGATGAATGAGGTTTTGGGGTAATGCGGGCCTTTTTATTACAACATAGTTCCCAAAATTTGATGCTACAGCTATGGTGATTTCCACCATACTGGTTTAGGTAAAACCACCAAATTTTCTCCTTCCATTCCAGCACACCAGATTCATAGAAGACACTGGGAATACTCCTGGGAAATTTAAGAAAATGGACAATGAAAGGATAGAGAAAGGTATCTTTACATTCACTGAAATTTGTGTAGAGATTGACCTCAGTAAAGGTCTCCCTAGCCATATATAAACTGAAACATAAGGACTTCAGTTGGACCTAAGTATTAGATTATGAGAACACAACTTTTAGATGTCAAGAATGTTTTCAAATTGGCCATTTACATAATACATGTCCCTAGGTAAAAAAGAGCCCAAAAAGGAAGAAGCCGACAAATAAACAAAAAGGTTCATAGTGTATTGAGCCTCACCTATCAGTTGTTGAGGAGGAGGATATATTAGAAAACCAACTAGTCCAAACATAAGAGGATGTTCAAATACATCATGGCTTACATAGTTGCGAGTGTGGTGACTCATGATGACACTTCTCCTAAACAAAATATGATGGATACCAAAACTCTCATGGGTTCAAAACATCAAACTAATGAGACACATGTGGAGGATGGTTTGGGGGCACAAAACATGTCCATGTATATGAAAGCTCAGACCCAGACAAGGATCATCCTATGAAGATATTTGAGTGTTCTCTGGCTTTGGTTCCAATTGGTACCAATATGGGGTTTGGTAGCAGATCCAAAAAAAGAAAGGAAAGAAGGGGAAGATTAGTGCTTCTTGATCTTCCCCAAAATTTACTTTTTGTTGTTGTTTTTTCATTTTGTATGTGTTTCTTTTTGGGCCATTTGGTATTTATCTGTTATGCTTTATGCACATACTTTTGACTTATGTATGCCACTCATGGATCCAGGTAGATCCAAGGAGAATGTATGCGTACAATGTGTATCTACAAAATGCATTTTCTATCTATTATTGAATGAAAGTACAAGTTTCTTTCTGCAGTAAAAAAACATTCACTTAAACTGATTTGGCTTGTCAAGCATGTGTCTAGTCCCTTTTATAATAGTCTAGGGAAAGCCAACTTTGAGGGGTAAAACACTTTCCCTCACACATACACAAGGTCTTAACACATACTAACCTTTGAATTGTTCTTTTTGCTTGGCAGCACCTGATCCCAACCTCTAAGGCATTACCTAAATGGATCTAATGAAATGGACATAGCTTGACCAAATTATAATTTTTGAAAGTTGGTCTATATTCGATTTAACAAAAAAATGCGCATTTCTTTGTTTTATTTTTTGACTATGGGAACATCTAGAGAAAAAGGCATTTAAAAGGAATAACAAAATTTTCTTGAACTTGCTTTGCTAGGATTTATGCCCATTGCCTCTTATTCCTTTCACATGTCTGCCTTTGAGGGGGGCTTTATCTGTCCCTTCCATCCCTTTGCTCAAGCAATGAACTTCAAAGCTTTGGTTGATTTTGTTACAAACTAGTCCAAGATGATTGTAAGTGGGTCTTCTTTACAATCTATAAAAATATTTTAAGTGAACTTGTCTCTTGGTTACATTTGGCACCCTTGCGAACAAGGCCTTGATCTTTGCAAAAAAATGTTCTCATAGGAAAGTTCAATGGTTCATATTGGAGCTCAATGAATCTAAAATGATGGATTAAATACACTGAATGCCTTTCATCCAAGGCTAGATAACTCATTTTAATTGTGGCAAAGGATTCTCATTAGGGGAATTTTGAGGTCTAAAATGGGCCTCCTAAGGGAAATGTACAACTAAAATAAACTTTATAAGAACCAATAGGATTCAAGATGATGATGTCAACCATGGGGGATGATTCACCATTTTTGGGGGTAAAAAAGTAAAAAGATTAAAAAATAATAAAATTATTTTTTCAACTTATCTCCCTAAGATTTTACTCAAATTTCGAGCGGGAGTACTTTTTGGATGCAAAATTTAATTCCTCATCCAAGGAGTACCCATGTTGCATACTTTCGATGGACCCTGCTACATGAAAAATTAGAAATACATGAAAAAAAGTGATTGCAATCACATTTTTCATGCATTTCTCATTTTTCGTGTAGCGGGGTGCATAAAAAATATGCAACATGAGTACTCCGTGGATGATGAATAAAATTTTGCATCCAACGAGTGCTCCCACTCTAAATTTAAATAAACCCATAGGGAGATAAGTTGAAAATACGGATTGAAAAAATAGTTTTTTCTTTTTTTCCCTCTAAAATTTGATGATATAATCTAATCTTATTTTATTATTTCCACTACTATTTTATAATATTTTAAGAGGCCTATTTTATACCTCAAAATTCCCCTAATGATTCTTCTTTGTTTAAACACATGGAATAAACATATAAAATCTTTATGGGGATCCCCATATCTTGGGCACTAATGGTTTATACTTTAATCATTCATTAGTAAACTTTTATCTTGATGACGAAATCCCAACTATGGCTTTAGTGTGGGTTCATTATTTGATTTCGTCCATTAACTTTTAAGATGATGAAACTTTAAAGGAGATTGGTAGTATGCATACCTTGACGAAGCATAGGTTAATTTGGGGTCTATGCATGTGCCAAAATATGTGTTAAGGTTGATCTTGAAAAATGTTCGCTTAAAAAACCCTAGAATTGTTGCTAATGAACTTAGCGTTTGTGTCATGTCTATGGTCATTTTGCTAAATCCTACCATAAAAAGAACCTTCCAACCACTACTCCATTTGTTCCTAATGGTGACCAGTTTTAAAAGTATTGAACTCTAAAAGGAAGAAATAACATAACAAAAATCAATAGAAAAAACAACTTTTGATGAAGATTTAGAAAAAATGTAGCACTTGGAAATGATCCCTAACAATATGAAGAAAATAGAGATTAGGAGCCTCATCAAGCTCACCCTTGGATTGGCTCTCCCTAAGCCCTTAACATAGAAAGAAAATTTATTTTAAAGGAAGTGGAAATCCCAACTACAAATAAGTCAATCTTGGAATTCAACTTGATTCCCTAAGACCGGTTATCTCTTCTAGCAAGGGTTGGGAGAGCCCCAATCTTAATAACCATTCACTTATCTTCTTATTGTTGGAAATTAGTTGTCGTTGATGTTAACCTAAGCAACAACTTAAAGAAGCCCCGCATTTGATGAGGAAATTGAATGGTATGCTCAGTGGAATTGCAAGTAAGACCATCATAGGATGATAGTACATGTCATGTGTTTCTAACGATAAGTGGCATGCCTCATAACTTCTCATGGTTAAGGAGATATGTCCTGTCGAATTTGAATCCCCATTGTGTGGTCAAGGTGCCCCAAAATAAGATGTTAAAGGAAACTTGATGATTGTTTAAATTTGGTATTAATATTCAAGAGAATCTTTGATGCGGGAGCATTCAGGCCAAGAAAACTCATTGTATTTTAGTAGATATAGGGGTATTGTGTTTTCAAGGAAGTTGGTTTCCTAAGAGTGAATTAAATGTAAAATTAATTTTTTTGAGTGATTTTAATGAGAGAAGCTAGAATAGGGAATTAATTGAATATTGTGAGGCATATTTGTAAATGTTCTCGAATATAAGAGAATATGAGAGACTTAGGATAGTTGAGAGATTGAGGGATTTGAGAATTGATTGTAAATCTTAGATTAAGAGTCAGTTCATGAAATTAGGGATTAGAGAGGAGTTTTAGGAACAAGAAAGAGATTTAGGAATTTTGTTAAGGAATTCATGGATCTAAACTAGAATTGGTTTTAGAATCCCTTTGTATAAATGTAAGCCTAAAAGGAAAATACATGGGTTAGATAGGTTAGAAAGTCAGATAATTAGCGGGTTAAGCTAGAGTGTGGTTTTGAGCATACGGGTATAATGTAAATAGAGGCCACTGATATTAGAACATCAGGCCCGAGAGAGAGAGTCTCAAATCTGTAATTATTTGTTTGTATTTATATATACAGAGAGTGATTAGAAACTATATAAATGTGTGTTCGAGTGATGGAATGATAAATTCAATATGAATCAGAGTTTTGTGTAATAATTATATGCAGCCGGAGCCGTGGTGAAACACAGAGAGAAGAGGAGAGCGTGACAGAGGATTGCATGGATCTTTGAACCATTCGAAGGACCACTTAGAGGCCCAAAAGGACAATGATAAAAGAAATCATGAAGTAGAGCTCAAGCGGAAGTGAATTAACGGTGAAAGGAAAACCTTTAGAAAACCCCAAAAACCACAGAAACCTTGAAGAGATGGCGAAAAACCAAGTAAATAGAAGGGCAGAAGAAATGGAGTGTCGACGATATGTAGTCGTTGGATCTTGGTGATCAACGACTAGGATTAAATCACATCGACGATCAAGAGATCTTGCCATTGGACGAACATCGAGTGCCAAAGTAAGCAGAGTTTAATTGAGATGCCGGACCCAAACTTTATTACATCGGAAATTTATAACTCCCATCGGGTCCATATAGTGGTTAATTGTCGGGCTTGTTGACATCTCGAAATTAATGTTGACTGTTGGATCCGCTAAGCACAGATCAACGATGGAGAATTATAATGCAAGTCTGTTGATAGGGAAGGATAATGGCCATTGGATCTGAAGGGGGGATCAACGATGGAGATCGTTATAAAATATCGCATTGCAACAGTTTAATAACATTATATCGGCGAAGGAGCATGGAGACACGCGATAGCGATGGAGCGAACTCGAAAGGTTATTAAGTGTGGGTTAATGTTATTAGGAATCTGATAGTTCAATCGCATATCGGATGCAGAGGTGGTTTGAGGAGTGCGGGCCCGACGATATATAGGTCTGGATGAATGTTATTTGAAGTCTGAAAGGAAGGTTAATCGCATGTCGAAGGTGAAAGTGTCCGATGTTAACGTGAACTGCGGACTATAGTGATTAGCAATTGCGATAAAGGTGGAACCTCGAGAAGTGTACGAAATTTGTACCAAAGTAAAAAGGTATGTTTTGCAAATGTTTCCTTTGTAAATGGTTATAAAGGGTTGATTAGGAGCTCAGGACCAAGTGTCGTAAAATGGTAAAAAATGAAAGTGCTCAGAACTGGCTCGAACCTGAACGACCGGATAGAGCTCGTCCTCCTGATTCCGGTGCCGCAAACGGTTCGAAAAACGGTCCCCATATGATAAAGTTATGCCAAAAACAAAATCGCCTAATAACCCTTAATTTTTGAATATTTTTCAAAAAAAATATTAAAAAAAGAATATTTCGTAGAATATTCTTTGGAATATTTCGTAAAATATTCTTTGGAATATTTTAGGGAATATTCCTTTTTGGGCAGCCAATGACAGGTTGCCACGTGGCCCAAGGTGACGTTAGCATATGTGGGCGCATATATTTAAAAGTTGGGTCGAGCGTGGTTTGAACCCACGACCTGCCGGGAGCTAACACAACGTCTTACCACTACGCTGCCAAAGCAGAACTTGTTATGAGGGCGGCGGAAAAACATTATGAAGTTTAAACTTCATTTGGGCGGGGCCTTAAGGGGGCCGGCCCCTAAGGGCCAGCCCCATACCACATGACCTCACGCCAAGAACTAGGTGCCAGGACCTTAACTGCCTGGCACGAAATCCAATGCAAACGGTTAACCGACGGTCAGTTAGCGGCTGAATTGGGGGAGCGCCAAAATTGGCAGGCTTGCCATATTTGGCGGGCCTATCTGGACTCTAACTAAAGTTAACTGGAGTTTTTTAGGACCAGCTGGCAGTTGGGAGTAAATGGCCATAACTTTGGCTAGGAAAGTCTGTTTTAGACGATTTTGTTTTTGATTTTGGGTCTCTTCGACTTTCTGAAGCCATTGGCATAGGTTTCACAACCATCTGAGGTCGTTTGTAGGTGCTTTAGCTTTGTGGAAGTTCTAGGAGCCACTAGGGCCAAATCAGTTTGGGAGATGCATTGGGAATTGTGCAGCCAGTGAATGTGGAATGAAGGTCATTCCTGAAGTTTTTCAGCATTCTGAATCCATTTCTACAGCTTGTTTTGCCTGTTGAGGCATTCTTCTCACTGTTTAGCTTCAGGGAAGCTTTTAGGGCCACTAGGGCCATTTCACTGCTTGAGCTGTTTGGGGGCTGTGTTCATCCATTTTTGGTGATTCAAAAGCCTATGTCTGCTATTTTCGACCTTTTGAGTCTAATGGCAGAGGTTTCAGAACCTATTGAGGTCATCTTCACCTCGAAATTCTCCATGCAAGTTTAAAGGGCCACCAGAGCCAATTGGGGAAAGTACTGTATGAGGTACAATTTCACTGTTTAGTGTTTGGGAAAGAGCATGTTTAGCTAATTCCTATCTTCTGATTCTGTATTTACAGTCAGATATGTCTTTTGAGACACTCATATTCTTGTTTTAGCTTTTGTAGCATTTTTAATATAAGAGGACAAGCCTAGTTGGAGAGGTTTGGTCCAGTAGATGTAGCCCAGAAGGGGTGAACTGCTTTATCATTTTGATGTCTTTATTTGCTGAAGATAGTATGCTAAACAAAACTGATATAAAGTGTTAAACAACAAATATACATAACTTGCATACACACATAATCACCTATTCAGCTGCATAAAGTTATTTGTCTTATTCCGCAAGACATCAAACTTTAAGTATGTGTATGTCAAAGACTTCTAAGTGTTTACTTTGTTATTTCTTTAGGTAGAGCCTGTAGAGGGCCAGGTAGCCTCTGGAACTCATTCTCTTTTTAGAGGTGACATGTCCAATGAATGCCCCTACAGTCTATCTCTGTATAAGAAATAAGGAGTTTTCACATTTTTAGAGGTCACTTGGAGTGTATAACTCACATTTGAAATTATGGGAAATGGATAGCTTGCACCCTTAAACAAATACATTCCATTTTCAGATCAGATGGTATCAAAGCTCAGGTTGAGCATTTGTTTGTGCAAAAGGTGTTAAAGCAGTGTAAGAGATTGACTGTTTTATTTGTTGCAAATGGTTGCTTGAATAAGAAGGGGATTTTTGTTTGACATTTGGTTAAAGCTTGTTATTTTATTGAAAGCTTTGAGAACTCTTATTTGGAAGTTTCTCTTGTTTAATTGACCATTTACATAATGTCAACTTCTTCCACAAGTGAAGGTTCCTCCTTCACAAAATTCTTCAATAATAACATGAAGAATGAGTTCATTAAGGTGAAGGACATGGTGCAGATTCTCATTGAGGATCAAAGAGAAAGTGTTAAGCTTCATGACACAATTGTTGGCTATGAAGGATGAGAAAGGAAATAATTCTCCAAAGACTGCATGACATGGAGAAAACAACTCCTTCAAGCTCAAGAAGCCTTTGTCCAAGAAAATGCATGAGGATGAGGTAAATCATTCCAAACTTGTCTTCAATTTCCTCAATTGAAAAGTGTGGTTGGGTTCTTTTGAGAATCATACCAGAGGCATAGGGTCCAAATTAATGTTTAAGATGGGCTATCAAGAAGCCAAAGGTTTGGGCAAGCATGCACAAGGCATGATTGATTCTATTTCAGTTGTGGAGCGACCCAAGAATGTTGGTCTTGGATATGAACAGTTTAATGGTGAAGAATTCAAATCCTTGAATGCATGTGATGCAAATTTAAAAAGAACCTTTATCCCAAGTTCTCAAATGAATATATGCCAAAATTGTTTTAAGGATGATTGCCATTGTTTTAAGCCATCATTGCAGCAAGTAGAGGGTAAACATGTCGCTTATGGCGAGCATGCAAAAGTAAACAATTTTCAAGACAAGCACAATGATGAAAGTCTGAAAAGGAAAGTTGTCTCCTCTACTAGTTCGTCGTCTCTCGAAGACAAAAAGGATGGACATTCTATGCAGCAAAAGAGGAAGTTTTGTTGCGCACTTTGTGGTGGATTTAACCATGTTGCTTCAAGATGCTGGTTGAAAAAGAAAGCACACAGGAAGCAGAAGAGGCAAAGAAAACTTTCTCAGAAAGTGTTTGAAAGTTGCAAATTTTGTCAAAAGAAGGGACATCATGTTTCTCATTGTTGGACCTTGCATCCAACAAGTCGTCCAAAGCACATGCAGCTTGAGGACAAAAACATTGGCGCAAGAGGATCTATGGGTTCCATTATCGATGTGGAAGATTCACATGAAGAATTGCTGCTACAACAAAAATCGGCATTGAAGTGGCTTGGTAAGAAGTGGATGGACTTCTTGACACAGTAAGACATACTCCTTTTGTACATACAAACTTTGGATGTATGCATGTTTTTTTATGTTGTTGCAAAAATTTCGCCATGAAGGTAAAAGATGAGTATGAGACTCACTCTATCATAGCGAAAGTTATATTCATTTCAGCTTTGAAAGTACATGTACATGTGATTGAGGATATTGTACTTTTGATTGTACTTAAGAGAAAGTTGAAGGATAAACTACATGCATGAGAATGATATGCATGAGCATAGGGATCATGATGATTTCCTTGTATTTTAAACATGTATGTGTGATTAATTTGAAGGGTTGATTACTTTTTTTTTAACCATGCATGTAATGTAATATTGACTTGGAAAAAGTTAATTTGATCTCCAAGATTGTAAAGAGGAGAAATGATGAAGTGTTTCATCTTTGTAAAAGCCTTCTCATTTGGGAGGCAACGATTCTTCTGGAGCGGAGGTGGCATGGATGGGCATCATGAAAGTTAGCAAGCTCACATGTTCAGAGGAATATTTCAGCTCATATATCAACAAGTTTCATCGCTGGTTCCTGCAATTTTAGATTTGTCTGGCGAAAGAACTTGGTCGGGATTCGACGAGTACTTGGCTTATGCAGCGAAAAGTCGCCATGACGACAGTTGGCAAGGCAGGATATTTTAGCATCAATATGCTCTTTTGGCTGAACGGAAGAGGATATTTCTATTCCTCAAGTGCTGTATAGTTTAGTTCAGAGATTCAGTGAGCTTTTGGGGACCAAAAGCCTTCTCATTTGGGAGGTGTGATCAGGAGCTCAAGACCAAGTGTCGTAAAATGGTCAAAAATGAAAGTGCTTAGAACTGGCTTAAACATGAAAAAACAGATAGAGCTCATCCTCCTAATTCCGGCGCCGCAAACGGTTCGAAAAACGGTCGTCGTATGAGAAAGTTATGCCAAAAACAAAATCGCCCAATAACCCTTAATTTTTGAATATTTTTCAAAAAAAATTAAAAAAAAATATTCTGTAGAATATTCTTTGGAATATTCCGTAAAATATTTTTTGGAATATTCTAAGGAATATTCTTTTTTGGGCAGCCAATCACAGGTTGCCACGTGGCAGGCCCAGAGGCCGCCACATGGCCCAAGGTGACGTCAACATATGTGGGCGCATGTATTTAAAAGTTGGGTCGAGCGTGGTTTGAACCCACGACTTGCCGAGAGCTAACGCAACGTCTTGCCACTACGCTGCCAAGGCAGAACTTGTTATGAGGGCGGTGGAAAAACATTATGAAGTTTAAACTTCATTTGGGCGGGGCCTTAAGGGGGCCAGCCCCATACCACGTGACCTCACGTAAAGAACCAGGTGCCAGGACCTTAACCGCCAGGCACGAAATCCAATGCAAACGATTAACCGGCGGTCAATTTGCGGCTGAATTGGTGGAGCGCCAAAATTGACGGCCCTACCATATTTGGCGGGCCTATCTGGACTCTAACTAAAGTTAACTGGAGTTTTTTAGGACCAGCTGGCAGTTGGGAGTAAATGGCCATAACTTTGGCTAGGAAAGTCTGTTTTAGACGAATTTGTTTTTTATTTTGGGTCTCTTTGACCTTCTGAAGCCATTGGCATTGGTTTCACAGCCATCTGAGGTCGTTTGCAGGTGTTTTAACTTCGTGGAAGTTCCAGGAGCCACCAGGGCCAAATTAGTGCTTGAGCTGTTTGGGGGCTGTGTTCATCCATTTTTGGTGATTCAAAAGCCTATGTCTACTATTTTCGACCTTCTGAGTCTAATGGAAGAGGTTTCAAATCTATTGAGGTCATCTTCACCTCGAAATTCTCCATGCAAGTTTAAAGGGCCACTAGGGCCAATTGGGGAAAGTACTGTATGAGGTACAATTTCACTGTTTAGTGTTTGGGAAAGAGCATGTTTAGCTAATTCCTATCTTCTGATTCTGTATTTACAGTCATATATGTCTTTTGAGACACTCATATTCTTGTATTAGCCTTTGTAGCATTTTTAATACAAGAGGACAAGCCTAGTTGGAAAGGCTTGGTCCAGTAGATGTAGCCCAGAAGGGGTGAACTGCTTTATCATTTTGATGTCTTTATTTGCTAAAGATGATATGCTAAACAAAAATGATATAAAATGTTAAACAACAAATATACATAACTTGCATACACACATAATCACCTATTCAACTGCATAAAGTTATTTGTCTTATTCCGCAAGACATCAAACTTCAAGTATGTGTATGTCAAAGACTTCTAAGTGTTTACTTTGTTATTTCTTTAGGCAGACCCTGTAGAGGGCCAGGTAGCCTCTGGAACTCATCCTCTTTTTAGAGGTGACATGTCTAGTGAATGCCCCTACAGTCTATCTCTGTATAAGAAATAAGGAGTTTTCACATTTTCAGAGGTCACTTGGAGTGTATAACTCACATTTGAAATTATGGGAAATGGATACCTTGCACCCTTGAACAAGTACATTCCATTTTCAGATCAAGGGTTAAGCGCGAAGATATGGAGATTTATATATAAGTCCAACATTTATAAAGAACATAAGGGTTTCCTGTGATAAGTGCTATGTAACCAAAGTAAAAGAAAGGGAAGGTTATATATGCAGTTAAAGGGTTGCAAAGGTTTAATAAGAGTTAAGTGTGGAGTTTAAGTCCCAATAATAAATGCATGCTTAATGGGTATTCCTATTATGAATGGGGTATAATGAAATAGCACCGATAATGAATTATTGAAGGTTTGGAAGGGTTATAACGTCCCGATAGGAAGGATCATAAAAGAAGGGTTTTTAATAAAGTCATAAATGAAGGATAAGGGGTGATTTGAGTCCGATACGTGCATATTGAATGGAGGACTAGTCTATTTTGAGGTTTAATAAACCATAAAGCATATGAATTGATGGATGGGCTTTAAACCTTAGAAAATGAAGATTTAACTTGGCAGAGAGTTAAAATTCCTGGGACAGACAAGATGTATGCATAATCCATGCAAACTGTGGGTAATGCAGGGGTACCCCTGCATCATTTGGTATCAGAGCATAATCGTTATTGAAACAATTGATAGCAGAACAGAATAAGGAAATTCTATACAAAATTGCTTAGAACAGAGTTGTGTTTTAAGATGTGTATGCAGGCAAGGGAGATTAGATTTTAATCTGAGAAATAGTAGGCACACAGAGATAAAGTGCAGTAGAACTTGCAGATGCAAGAAAAAGAGGACAATCCATTCAAAGTAAAGGTAAATGGTGGAACAAGATGATACAGAGATGTTGAAGGTGAGATGACATGTTTTGTTTGATTTGATTTGAATATTGGAGAATGTGTGGATTTTATATTAGTGCACAGTTAACAACATAAGGAGGTGAGAAGATTGCAACAATCTAGAGGGAGGAGTGCTCAATCGGTTCCAGAGGAAAGAACTAGAGAAATACTAAAAGACTGAGCTTAGAGGAGAGAAACTTAGTGAAGCATATGTAGCAAGGAGGAGACTTGTTACTGCAAAGGTATTGTTGTAGCTCACAAATGTAATTCCACAAAGGATGTGGGTAGAATTGCCAAGGTAATGAAGGCAGTTGGTAAGACTTTCTAAGTGAAAAAATAAGTGGTTAGAACCAAGTATTCCATGGTGATTGAAATACAAAAGGAGAGATGTGTTCTTGAGAAGGTGCATATGAGTTGAATCCTAAAGGAGCAGAGAAGAGTGCTCAAAGGAGGTTCCAGAGATAGAGAACCAATTTCTTGCCAAAAGATTGAGTGAGGAGAGCTTGGTGAGGTAAGGGGCAGTAGGGAAGACTTGATCTTGTAGAGGCTTTAATGCAACTCATAGTAAGTGAGTAAGGAACTCACAAAGATAGAGAATAAGATGGCTACTAATAGTCATAGTAGAGGTTCTGAAGAGGACCACAACAGAATGGAGGTGAAGGAAGAGGATGTCAAGGCAAATGGCATGAGGATGAATAAAGAGGAGCTTGACAAAGAGATTGCAGAAATGAAAGAACAACTCAATGTATTGATAATGATACTTGAGGAAAACCAAAGACAAGGTTGGGTTTTGAGGAAAAAGCCAGTGAGGTGGCATAAATTACAGAGAAGGCTACAAAAGAAGAGGAGTCAACAGGTGAATATGCAATTATAATAAGAGCTAATGAAGCTTGAATAGGTACTAGGTGTTCAATTGAGGTCTGAAGAACTCAGAGAAGTTGAATTGGAAATGGAAGTATCCATTTGTGAACTAGAGCAGGGTGAAGTTCTAGGTGAAGATGAAGGAATTATTGATGATTTTCTGAATTGTTGGACAAATGCAGACCAACAGGAAAGGGGTAAACCTTGTGTTGTTGAATCTAATAATTTTGATGTGATTACATGTTTTGCAAAAGATGAGAAATATTTTGAAGCTGTCATAAATATGGAAGAGTATCTTTTTGAAGATAAAAACTCTGAAGTAAAGGAGGATGGAGAATATCTCTTAAATAAGAAAAGCAGTGAAGTATTGCAGCAAAAAGAATTTGATAATGCATTGATATTTGAAACTGTGACAACATAAGAACAATTTCTTGTGAAAGAAGGAGATGAAATTCAGTCTGAAGAGCTGATATGTGAAGTAACAGTTGGGACTATTTAACCCTGCAAATTTCAGATTGATAATTTGTGTATAAATGCAAGAAACATAAGTAATGATGAAGTACTTATGAAATGTCATAGAGAACTTGAATTACTGGAGTATTTGCTGGGAAATTCAGAGAATGGCAACATGATTGCAGAGGAAGGGGTTCATTACAGTGAACAAGGACAGAAAGACATCATAGAAGCAAATGGTATGGAGGAGAGACTAGCTAACAATCTCGTGAATTCTGTTGGGAATTCAAATCAGCATACTGATGTGTTGATAGTGGAGGGAAAATCAGAGCAGCATGCTAATGTGTTGCCAAAGGGAGATAAGGCACAAAAGCCTTATAATTTTTATTTTAACAAGTGCTTTTTGAGTGCAGGTTTATCCGCAGATGCTGGAGGAAATTTGGCACAGATGAGCAGCCAAATAAAGATGGAAGAAGAAGATTCTATGGAAGAATTTAAACGAGGGAACATAGATGTTCAATTGTTGGAGAGAATACTGGAGAGTCGTGATTCAGTGCAAGAGGGTAAGGATGAAATGGAGGCAACAAGCAAAGCAAAAGTTGGAGTAAGAGCAAAAGTAAAAGAAAAAGTAAGTAAAAGTAACCTACATCAATTTGAAGAGTTAGTGGACAACAACAACAACCTGAAGCATAGAGAAAGAAATAATAGTGAATGGAAGAATATGGACTAGTCCAAGGATGTGTTGGAGATGGAGATTGAAGGATTATGGTAGCTAATGATGAAATAGTCCATATGGAGGAAATTAACAGCAGCAGGAAGAATGGTCAATCATAATTTGAAACTGATTGAAGAAAAGAAAATGAAGCAGAAGATAGCAGAAGTACAACATCAGCAAAGGAACAAAGCATTTTGGCAGCTACAAACTAAAGTTTGGGACCCTGGAGGTTTTTCAATCAACTTATGAAGACACATGATCAGGAGATCATGGAAATTTTCTACTTTGGGAGTCTGATGCAGGAGCATTCATGCCAATAAAACTCATTGTTTTTTAGTAGATATAGGGGTATTGTGTTTTCAAGGAAGTTGGTTTCCTAAGAGTGAATTAAATGTAATTATTTATGTTTTGAGTGATTTTAATGAGAGAATCTAGAATAGGGAATTAATTGAATATTGTGAGGCATATTTGTAAATGTTCTCAAATATAGGAGAACATGAGAGGTTTAGGATAGTTGAGAGATGGAGGGATTTGAGAATTGATTGTAAATCTTAGATTAGGAGTCAGTTCATGAATTTAGAGATTAGAGAGGAGCTTTAGGAACAAGAAAGAGATTTAGGAATTTTGTTAAGGAATTCATGGATCTAAACCAGAATTGGTTTTAGAATCACTTTGTATAAATGTAAGCCTAAAAGGCAAAGATAGGGATTCGATAGGTTAGAAAGTCAAATAATTAGCGGGTTAAGCTAGAGTGTGGTTTTGAGCCTACGGGAAGAATGTAAATAGAGGCCACTAATATTAGAACATCAGGCCTGAGAGATAGAGTCTCAAATCTGTAATTATCTGTTTGTATTTATATATACATAGAGTGATTAAAAACTGTATAAATGTGTGTTCGAGTGATGTAATGATAAATTCAATATGAATCAAAGTTTTGTGTAATAATTATATGCAGGTGGAGTCGTGGTGAAACATAGAGAGAAGAGGAGAGCATGATAGAGGATCGTGTGGATCTTTGAACCATTCGAAGGACCAATTAGAGGCCAAAAAGGACAGTGATGAAAGAAATCATGAAGTAGAGCTCAAGCGGAAGTGAATTGAGGGTGCAAGGAAAACCTTTATAAAACCCGGAAAA
This sequence comes from Pinus taeda, assembly GCA_000404065.3. NCBI lineage: Eukaryota > Viridiplantae > Streptophyta > Pinopsida > Pinales > Pinaceae > Pinus > Pinus taeda. Next base: position 44,005 of record APFE031290326.1, read on the forward strand.
CCACAGAAACCTTGAAGTGATGGAGAAAAACCAAGTAAATAGAAGGGAAGAAGAAATGGAGTGTCAGCGATCCGTAGCCGTTAGATCTTGGTGATCAACGACCGGGATTAAATCGCATCGATGATCGAGAGATCTCACCATCGGATGGAAATTGGGTGCCAAAGTAATTGGAGTTTAATTGAGAAGCCAGACCCGAAATTTATTAGATTGGGAATTTATAACTCCCATTGGGTCTGTATAGTGGTTGATTGTCGGTCTTGTTGACATCCCAAAATTAATGTTGACCGTTGGATCTGCTAAGCGCAGATCAATGACGAATAATTATAATGCAAGTCTGTTGATCGGGAAGGATAATGGCCGTTGGATCTGAAGGGTGGATCAATGGTGGAGATCGTTATTGTTACACAGTAATTTGTCACCGTTTGTCACCGTCCCTGTTACCCCTCTCCCGCATCTTGGAGGACTCATTCCTGGACTTGTGAGAAGTGACAAGACTTGAAACCACTTGCATTATTCACCTCTAATCATGAGCTTCATATGCCTTTAAGACATCTCCTGCTCGTTTCCCTTAAAAACAACCCTTTTTGCATTAGCGCTGGTACCCTGTGTTATGCCCGCGCCAATGGGGAAAATCCTATTGAAAGGGGGCGCCATTAGCGCTCTGTCCCAGAGTCGCAATCGCGCCAACCATTTTGGGCAAAGTTTTGAACTAATCAAACTTGTGAAGGTTCTGTCCAACTCATTCACCAACTGACTCCAAGTTGAGTGAGGATGGATTGGCTTCGAATCTCCTTGGATGGAAAGTAGTTTGCCACCATTCCATGGAAGTTTCCAAGTGATGAAGCCGAATCCCTTATTGTTGTGATTGACCTTATCTCTTCCTTTTCCTCTATAAAAGCTTGTCTCCATGGCTTGAGCAAGCTAGTTCTAGTTTCTGACTCTAGTGGCAATACTTGTGCTGAAAGGAAGATATCAAAAGATTGGAGTTGCAAGAGCCTTCTTTGTATCCATAAGGCTTTACCTAAGTAAGGAGATTTTGTCACTAAAGAGAGAGAGAGAGCTTGTCCCTCACCCCTTCAAGCTTTTGCAAGACTTGTGTAGCTGAGCACCCAGCCAAAGGAGGACTGACGTCAAGGACGCTGGTTGTATTCTCCTTTGTTGATTATTAATAATAGATGACTATCATTATGGTTCCATTCTCATTGTACTTGTAATGGTTGATGTTGAATTATATCCTTCCTAACTGATGTATAATTGCATATATTAGATTTCACGCTTGTGTTTGTGTCGTTCTCTTTGTGTGCAGGTGTCCATTCACGTGGATAGTGGAGGATCGTGACCGGCCAAGGCAAAGGAACATGGGCGACGTCTCTTCACAAACTAAAGCGTTGGATCTCAAGTAGGTCTTCATCACCTACCTTTTATTTGCAATTAGGAACTTGCGTGATAGCATTGTTTGATTGTTGCTAGAACCGTTCTGGGCTAGTAGGGATCGCCTCTATCCGTAGAGGGGATTTACCTCTCCAACAGTTATAAAATATCGCATCGCAACAGTTCAATAGCATTGTATCGGCATAGGAGTATGGAGACGCGCGATAGTGATGGAGCGGACCCGAAAGTTTATTAAGTGTGGGTTAATGTTATTTGGAATCCGATAGTTCAATCATATATCAGATGCGGAGGTGGTTTGAGGAGTGTGGGCCCGACGATATATAGGTCAATATGAATGTTATTTGAAGTTTGAAAGGAAGGTTAATTGTGTATTGGAGGTGAAAGATTCTGGTGTTAATGCGAACCACAGACTATAGCGATTAGCGATTGCAATAAAGGTGGAACATTGAGAAGTGTGCGAAAGTCGTATAAAAGTAAAAAGGTATGTTTTGCAAATGTTTCCTTTGTAAATGGTTATAAAGGGTTAAGTGCAAAGATATGGGGATTTATATATACGTCCAACATTTATAAAGAACATAAGGGTTTCCTACGATAAGTGTTATGTAACCAAAGTAAAAGAAAGGGAAGGTTATATATGCAGTTAAAGGGTTGTGAAGGTTTAATAAGGGTTAAGTGTGGAGTTTAAGTCCCGATAATAAATGCATGCTTAATGGGTATTCCTATTATGAATGGGTTATAATGAAATAGAGCTGATAAAGGTGGAACCTTGAGAAGTGTGCGAAAGTCATATAAAAGTAAAAATGTATGTTTTGCAAATGTTTCCTTTGTAAATGGTTATAAAGGGTTAAGCACAGAGATATGGGGATTTATATATAAGTCCAACATGTATAAAGAACATAAGGGTTTCCTGTGATAAGTGTTATGTAACCAAAGTAAAAGAAAGGGAAGGTTATATATGTGGTTAAAGGGTTGCAAAGGTTTAATAAGGGTTAAGTGTGGAGTTTAAGTCCCGATAACAAATGCATGCTTAATGGGTATTCCTATTATGAATGGGTTATAATGAAATAGCGCTGATAATGAATGATTGAGGGTTTGGAAGGGTTATAACGTCCTGATAGGAATGATCATAAGAGAATGGTTTTTAATAAAGTCATAAATGAAGGATAAGGGGTGATTTGAGTCCGATACATGCATATTGAATGGAGGACTAGTATATGTTGAGGTTTAACAAACCATAAAGCATAGGAACTGATGGATGGGCCTTAAACCTTAGAAAATGCAGATTTAACTCGACAGAGAATTAAAATTCCCGGGACAGACAAGATGTATGCATAATCCATGCAAACTGTGGGTAAAGCAGGGGTAACCTTGCGTCAATCTTGGATAATTTATATTTGTTTTGAGCTATCCAAGTAGGCTCTCCAAATGCGATGAATTTCATTATGAAATTAGCCTCAAATGAAGAATCAAGTCGGCTCCATAAAAGGTTTTTTGGTTGGAGATCAAGTCGGCCTAAAAAATTTGAAATTATTGAACTTATTGTCAGGTCACCCCCATGGTTTTATGGGCATGTTAGCCCAGCGTCTAGAGCCCCTTCATTTACTATAAATACAAGAGCTTGGTTCCCTTCAAATGCATCAATCAAGCTTAACATTGGATTCTTCTCTCTGATAGTTTAAGGCCTGTGTTGTCACGTTGATATGTGAGTTAGGCTGAGTTTTTCTAAGATCATTTGGGGTTACTGTGTTATATTTTTGTGATGATTATTTTTTGGGTCAGAGACAAAGTTTAAGGTCATTTTCTGAGGTAGTTTGAAGGTTAGTTTGAGGCTTCTTTGACCCTAATTTAAGGTTTTTTGTAGCTTGTTTGGGCATATTCCTAAGGCTTACTTTGACCTTTTTAAGGCTTTTCCTAAATAAAACTTCGACATCTTTTTTAGACTATTTCAGTGGATATTTTTGACCTATTTAGACTCCCCTAAGGCCAAAATTTGGCCCCCTATATGGTTTGGGAATAGCTCTGTGTAAGGGTTATTTTCTGGGTGTTTTAAAGGCAAGTTATGAGGCAAATATCTAAGGATCTTTAGTCCTTTAAAGATGTTTTCCTGAGGCTTATCTTAGAGGCAGGACAAACCCTATTTGAGGCATAATTTAGCCATTATTGAGGCTATTTGTGGACAATTTTCACACCAATCCCAAGGCTCATCTTAGTCCTTTTTATGACAATTTACGAAAGCTAATCCAACCTATTGAAGTTTGAGGAAACACTTCATCTTACTGTGATCAATGGTTGAGGAAATTTGAGGTACATCTTAACCTTTCTAACACTGTATTAAGCTATACTTATGGAAACATTAAGGTTTGATCAAAGGGATATTTAACAATATGATTAAAGGTAGAAGGGGGATGATTGCTACAACAATTGAAGGAGCAGACTTAGGTGTGTTTCTATCCTCTTTCAAAGTTAGACTTGAGGTCAATATCTCAAGGAGATATCCTAAGTCAAGTCTAAAGCATCAAGGAAACAAAAGGAAATTTAGTGGCAACAAATTGATCCTTTTTTATGATATGAGGTATGAGGCAAATTCTTAGGTTTGTTTAATTATCAATTTTTATACATTCATTGCAAGTCCGATCTACAACAACAAAATATTGAAAGGATGTCATGAAGATTTCTTAATGGATCACCATTGTACACATCTTGTATAGTAGTGAAGTTGCATTTGTATATCATTGTAAGTGGGTCATTGTCCCTAGTATGGGAGCCCGCATTTTTTTTATCTTCTATATTTAAGGTGGTATGGTGGTGCATGGAGGAGACTGAAAATCCTTCACGTTGGAGCTTGAGAACATCTTCAATATTTAGGTGGAAGGTGGTGCAAGGAATAGATTGGAGTCTCACTTAAGTTGGAGCTTGAGAACACTTTAGGGTGGTAGGGTGGTGTTAGGGAAAATTGGATCTTGTAGGGTGTTGGAGCATCCTTTTAGTTGTAGTTGATAAAGCCAAGGTGTTGGAGCATGCTTCCAGTTGGAGCTAGTAAAAGTAGGTTGTTTTCTTATCCTTTTAGTTCAAGTCAATAAAATTTGAAAGTTGGAGCCTCCTTCCAGTCTATGTTGGAGAATCTTGGAAGCTAGAGCTTATTGTTGTTGTAATTTCCAAGACATATATTAAAAGCGTTCAGTGGTTTTTCTCTCGGAAGGGTTTCCACATAAAAAATTTCTTATGTACTATTCATGTGATGTGATGTGTTGTTGATTATCTTATTTGATTTGTGGAGAATATATTTAATGCTATGAAAGTAATTAAAATTAAGTGAAATATTGATTCACCCCTACCCTCTTAGTATTTCCAACAATTGGTATTAGAGCAAGTTCCTTCACAAACAGTCTTACCAGTGGAAGGAAGATCATGGATTGCACCAAGAATGGAACTCCTCTAGGTACACTGAACCTCTTGCTCCTCAATAGATGATGCTGGTAAGAAACTTTATGAAAGAAACTCAAATCCAAGAATGTTATTTTAAATGGCCTATCAGGTTAAGTTTATGTTAAAGTAATGCATTGAAAATATGTGAAAGAGCTTTGGGACAAGTTTCAAAGCATATATGAAGGATATTACAAAGTCAAAGAGGGAAAAATTCAAATCTTTAGAGCGCAATTTGAGGAGCTGAAAATGATGGAAGAAGAGAGTATTTCATTCTACTTCCTCCTTTTAGATGAACTAGTAAATGATTTGCAAGGTTTGGGAGAACTCATGGAGAATAAAGAAATTGTTCAAAAGGTTCTAAGATATCTTCCAATGAAATTTGATTCTAATGTCTCAGTTCTAGAAAAGATATTAGATCTTGCCACATTAAATATGGATGAGTTGCATGGTATACTTACAACTTACAAAATAATAAAAGAATAGGAAAATCAATCTAAGAGAGAAGAAACTTTCAAGAAATCAAGGAATACAAGGAAGAACAAGCAATAATCAAAGTCTATCACCAATTATAGTTGTAGCAATATTTCCAATGAAGAAATACCCAACTTTGTGAGGACGCTGAAGAAAGGAACTGACAAGTACAAAGGTAATATTCCTTTGAAATGTTTTAATTGTGGTGAAATTGGTTATTTTGCTTCGAAATGTCCTTATGAAAAGAAGTCAGATAACGATGAAGAAGAAGCACCTAAGAAAGAAAAAAAATCAGAAAAAATACAAGAATCGAGGTAAAAGAAAAATATTTAAGAATATTTTATAGTCAAAAGAATATAGCTCTTCATTTAACGACGAAAACAACAACGATAGTGACTCAGAAAGGATGTTATTCTTGCAATAGAGGATCAAGAAGAAAAAATCGAGGAAGTAGTAGATCCTGAAAGAGAACTAGTTAGTGCTTTAAAAGGTCTAAAACTAGAAAGAAAGAAAGTCAAGGCATTGGAGAAAGATCTAAGTGAATTAAAGGATCATCATAAGAATTTAAACAAAACATATAAATAATTAGAGAAGACCATTATCAATCTGAAAGTTCATTCAGAGGAAGCTAGAATAATCAAAGAAACACTAAAAAACCAGTTGGAAGAAAATGTTAAATTGAAGGAAAGTTTGAAAGTAGAGATAGTTCAATAAGAAAGAAAGTTAAAAAGAAAAATGTCTAACATAACTTGTAAAAAACACTAAAATGTTGGACAAAATGATCAGCAGTCAAAGGCCATGCAATTACAAAACTAGGTTAGGATACAAGCCAAGCTCTGTAGAGAAGGGGTCAAGCTGCATCACGATAGGAGAAGAAGTGAAACATAATAGTTTTGTAGATGTTATGAAGGGTCCTATCAAGAAGGAGGAATATGAGCCTTCAAAAGAGAATGTTAATCCAATAAAAATTCAAGATTAGTTAATCAAGAGTGTGGAATCAACAACCAACAGTGAAGAAAACTCAAGAAGGCTTCTAGAGAACTACAACACCTAGAGGATTTCCCTCATTCAGGTACCCTAGTATATTTCCTGAATTTTTTTTTTTCATGTACTAACTTTGGGCATAAGGTTAAAGATTACAAATCTTATTACAAAGATGATTATCAAAGTCATTATAAAAACCTTGGAAGCAAGTTTTTCAGGAACACAAGGAATATATCCAAATGGCTTTATTAGCAAAACGTATATTCCAATTGCTCCATCATTCAGATACCACATTGAGTGTTACATATTCCATAACTATGGACACATAGATCATGATTGTAGATGCATAATGAAGTCTTCCATGAGGGAACTAGGTACAAGAAGGTTTAGAGAAGACAACAAAAGCAAAAGCATTAGGTGAATGAAGAAATCTTAGAGTTAAGCTCACAGGATTTGTAAATTCACAAGACCATGATGAATCTACAAGTACAAAGGAATATGTCAAGGTTCAAAATGATCTTGCAGCAAAGCAGGTTCATATATCATTTTAATAAATCTAGCTTGAAGACTCCTGGTATTGTGAATATTGAAGAGGCGGAATCTAAGTAGTAGCAATTACAGAGTCAAAGATCTATCCTTCAGGAAATTGGTTTCAGAAAGGTGTTTTTGTTGTCATTGATGTCATAATATATTATTAGAGAAAATCCTCTTTAGAAGCAGTGAAGGAAATAAATCAAGTCTTGAACATTTTTAATATATGTCAGGGAATTGCACTAATTGGAACTTTCAATAGACAAGAATCCATAGAAGATAGGGGGAGAAAGACATGTTACAGGAAGACAAAGACATATATTTCATCAAGGGGAGTTACCCTTTGCCATTGATGTCAAAGGGGGAGAGAAACTAGGAGAGAAGATTAGAAGCATGGAGATAGGGGGAGCAGTGATCACAGGAGGATTCAATGTGTTGCCACCAATGCTAAAGGGGGAGATTTTTGGAAATTAGTTGTCATTGATGTCAACCCAATAAACATCTATAAGAAGCCCTACATTTAATGAGGAAATTCAATTGAAAGATCAATGGATTTACAATAAATATGATAATAAGATGATATTATGTGTCATCCCATTTCTAACGATAGGTGGCACGCCTCATAACTCCTCACGATTGATGATATATGTCCTATCAAAGTCGAAGCCCCATTATGTGGCCAAGGTGCCCCAGAATGAGATATTAAAGGTAGCTTGATGATTGGTTAAATTTAGTATTAATATTCACGAGAATATTTTATAATTTATATTGGTGTTGAGTTGTCTAAGTTTGCTCTCAAAATGTGATGAGTTTTCTTATGAAACCGATCTCGAAGAATCAAGTCGACTCCTTGAAAGGTTTCCTTGTTGTAGATCAAGTCAACCTACAAAAAATGAAATTATTGAGATTATTGTTAGGTCAGCCCCATGGTTTAATGGGCATTTATCCCCCCCATATAGAGCCCCCTCATTCACTCTAAATAAGAGAGCTCGGTTCCCTTCAAATGCATAAATCAATATTAACATTGGAATATTATCTCTGATATTTTAAGCCCTATGTAGTCACATTTATCTTTGAATTAGGCCAAGTTTTTTTGAGATCATTTGGGCTTACTGTGTTATATTTTTGCGATGATTATTCGTTGGGTCAGACATGAAGTTTTAGGTCATTTTTTGAGGTAGTTTGAAGGTTACACTAAGGATCCTATGACCTTGATCCAAGGGTTTTATGTAGCTTGTTTAGGTATCTTCCTAAGGCTTACTTCGACCTTTTTAAGTCCAGCCCATAATCAAACTTTGATATCTTTTGAGACTATTTTTGTGGAGATTTTTGACCTATTTTGAACTCACCCGAGGCAAATTTTGGCCCCTTTTTGGTTAGAGCAAAGCTTTGTGTAAGGGTTATTTTTTGGGAATTTTAAATGAAAGTTTTGAGGTAAATATTTAAGGCTCTTCGGTCCTTTGATGATGTTCTCTTGAGGCTCATATTGGAGGTCGAACATACCCTATTTGAGGCCCGATTTAGCCCTTCATGAGGCTATTTGTGGACAAATTTTCACACCAATCCCAAGGCTCATTTTGGTCCCTTTTGTGACAATTTACAAAGGACTAATTCAACCTGTCAGATTCTGAGGCAACACTTCATCTTACTGTGATCAATGGTTGAGGCAATTTTAGGTACATCTTGGCCTTTCTAAGATTGTATCAAGCTATACTTAAGGAAACATTAAGGTATAATCAAAGGTATACTTAGCGAGTTGATTGAAGGAAGAAGGGGTATGGTTGTTAAAAAAATTGAAGGAGTAGATTTAGGTGTGTTTTTTCCTCTTTCAAAGTTAGACTTGAGGTCAATATTTTAGAGAAAAATCCTAAGTCAAGTTTGAAGATTAAGGTAGCAAAAGGAAATTCAATGGCAACAAATTTATCCTTCTCTATGATATGAGTTATGAGGAAGATTCTTGAGTTTGTTTAATTGATGATATTTATACATTCATTGCAAGTCTAATCTATAACAACAAAATTTTAAAAGGAAGTCTTGAATATTGCTTGTTGGATCACCATTCTGCATATATTTTATAACAATGAAGTTGCATTTGTATATCATTTTAAGTGGGCAATTTTCCCTGGTAGGAAAGCCCATTTTTTTTTTAATCTTCTATCTTTAGGGTAGTAGGGTGGCGCACGAAGGAGACCAAAAAATACTTTAGGTTGGAGCTTGAGAACATCTTCAATATTTAGGGTGGCACAATGGTGCAAGGCAGAGGTTAGAATCTCCTTCAGGTTGGAGTTTGAGAACACTTCAGGATGTTAAGGTGGTGCTAGGGAAAGTCAGATCTTGTAGGGTGTTGGAGCATCCTTTCAGTTAGAGCTGATAAAACTAAGGTGTTGGAGTAACCTTCCAATTGAAGTTGGTAAAAGTAGGGTGTTGGTGCATCCATTTGATTGGAGCTAATAAAACTAGGAGTTTTGGGCCTCCTTCTAGTGGTTGCTAGAGAATATTTGAAGTTGGACTTTCCTATTGATGTAATTTTCAAGACATATATTAAAAGCGTTCAATGGTTTTTCTCTCGGAATGGTTTCCGCCTAAGAATTTCTTGTGTATTATTTATGTGATGTGATGTGTTGCTGATTATCTTATTTGATTTGTGGAAATGATATTTATGTTAAGAAATTTACTTCATGACATAAATAATTACTTAGAGGAATAAATATAAGAAAATAACCAGCAACAACCATAAACACATAAACACAAATGTTTATCCGGAAAAACCCCAAATCTGGGGAAAAACCGAACCTAATAAGATCTCATTAGCATTGGCCAAAACCCTGGCCAATCCGACCAAGTGAGCCTTCATCGCTCACCTCCAGGTCTTGCATTACAATGAAGTCCTTCCAACCTTTTATAAGCTCCATTACATATAATACCATGGGCAGAATACTATTTGTGCACAATACCATGTGCCCCAAAACCATCACTATTTAACTTGGTCAACTTTGACTCTATTCTGAGTCAAGTTTACCTAACAATTCCCCCCTTAAACTTGACTTGGGGTTCCTTGACTAACTCCAGCCAAACCTGCTAAGTGAGACAATCTGGCTCACTCTAGCTCTTACCCCCCTTAGTGTTTTTACCCGTGGTATTGTTAACCCGACATCCCCCCTATCACCTAGGTCTAACGCAGAATTTACCCGTGATCACCGAGGGGTACACATGCCTTACTAGGTCTTACAGTAGTATGCCCATTTACATGCAATAATTTTGACTTCATTAATTTTTTTTTAGTTTATTGCTGCTGCGATTCTGATCCATCCTCTCTCAATTTGATTTGCTCAAAAACTTCAATCAAACTACTCATTGCGAGCCCGACGAGAACCTCGTAGATTCCAACACCGTTGGCCTCACGTAGCAGAAAACAAACAATTTTCGAAGCCGCATGAAAATTTTTCTTCCGCTGACCTGCATGCAGCCCATGTCTACTCCATCTTTCAACATGGCATAGAACACACAGGAATCTAAACAAAATCAGCCTTGAATTTTAATATTACCAAAGGTATATCTCAACCTTCTTTAAATAGCCGCATGAATCCCGAACAATTCGTCAGCATGTTCCAAACCGGTAAATATCACAAATGCACTGCGATCCCTGGTAGTTATGGCACTAGCTTCCGCACATTCTCCTTGAGGTCCTTCCACATACGATTGTTCCACTATTATTTTCCAAACCCAGATATTTAAAAAGGCTGCATTGATCTCATCAGGCACTATAAAACCCTGGCATTAAAGAATCCCTTTGAAGCTAATATCTGGCTCTGAAACTAGTTGTTAAGAAATTTACTTCATGACATAAATAACTACTAAGAGGAATAAATATAAGAAAATAACCAGCAACAACCATAAACACATAAACACAAATGTTTATCTGGGAAAACCCCAAATCCGGGGAAAAACCCAGCCTAATAAGATCTCATTAGCATTGGCCAAAACCCTGGCCAATTCGACCAAGTGAGCCTTCACCGCTCACCTCCAGGTCTTGCATTACAATGAAGTCCTTCCAACCTTTTATAAGCCCCATTACATATAATACCACAGCCAGAATACTATGGGTGCACAATACTGTGTGCCCCAAAACCATCACTGTTTAACCTGGTCAACTTTGACTCTATTCTGAGTAAAGTTTACCTAACAATTTAGTGGCATGAAAGTAATTAAAATTAAGTGAAATATTGATTCCATCTCCCTCTCAATATTTCCAACTCTTATTAACGATACGAGGAATGCCATTCCCACCCACTTGCCCCTCATTAACGACAAATTGCTTAAAATGGTTGGAAGGAAAGTGAAGAAATAGACAAGAGAAGAATCATTGAGAAACAAAACCTTGTGGATGCACAATGATCATTAATAACACATTCACAACATGTTTGAAGTAAAAACCATCTAAAGCATGAAAATTATATTATGGAATTGCAAAGGGTTGAGAAAACTCAAAAGAAGGAAAAGTTAGAAATGTTAAGTAATAGATTAGAAAAAAAATGTAATGATTAATTTGCTACAAGAAGAAAAGGCTCATTTATAGGTCTTTTACATCTTTGTAAATGTGTTTCTTAAACTATATTGATTAGGTTTTCAAGGAATACAAAGGCTTTTGAGTTTGTATTTCCATCCTTTGGGAACCCTCTCTTCTTTAGTTGGATAGTGTAATATCCTTGCTTGAAAAGATCACACTATCTTGCTGAATTATGAAAATTTGTTAGGACTTCCAAATATTCAATGTTTATGCTCCCAATAAATTTTTGGAGAAAAACATCATTTCTCTTTGATTTTAGAGTCTTCTCTTGAGCTTCTTTCCATTAAACATGATTTTAGTGGGAGACTTCAACTTGTTGTTAAATAATAAAGAGAAAAAGGGTTTCTCATATGTGTAGTATACTTGTAGAGAAAACATTGAGGACACGATTTTTAGAGTGGGGTCTTAAAAACATCTATCCCAATAATAGAATATATTTATGGACTAATTAGACAATGTAACTTAGATTTATTGTTAAGCATTTGGACACTTTTTTAGTTCAAAACCTTTTTTTCTTAATGGAGGTCTTGTTCTCTCTTTTAATATCATCCTTGGTTCTACCTCTTATTATAAATGGGTTTCTATGGACATATCCTCACTAAAAGGAACGAGGTTTATTCCCCTTCTATTCAATCTTGGCTGGCTTGAATAAAAAGGATTTCATGATTTAGTATTTGTATTGTGCAAATTTCACATTGAATTCTCATGATACACCTGTTGGTGCACTAAGATGTCTTTTTATAGGAATCTTAATTCCTACATTAATTGTCAACACAAGACAAGTATTTTTATTATAAGAGTGTCAACACTATATATGCAGTGAATTTAGAGGTTAACTAATAACAAATCGTTGCAATTGCTAATGACTATCTTCTTCAAACTCAATCCAAACAATTATGAAAGAAGTAACTTTGAAAGAAATTCATAACATACTTTGCAATTATACTTAACCTATCATAAAAACGAATGGATCTAAATACAACTTATAACAATCATGCTTGGCAGTCTAGAATGGAAGTGAAACTAACTCGCTCACTCATGAAAGAGAACTGTAACAATTGACAACAATGATAATTGAAAAATAAATTCTAATTGAACATCAAATCCTAATTGAACAACAAATATTAATTGAATAACAAATAATACTGCAATAACAAATGATATTTGAATAGAAAATGGCTGTATAAGCATATTATGGGAAGTGATCAATTCTATCTCTGAAATATATGATAACATTACTTGAAATGAACAATGGTTTGAGATGGAACTAGCATAACCAATTCAATCAAAAGAATTACTTATATATAACACATGGATCAATTTGAATCTCAAATGAACAACAAAAGCAAATTGAATCGACAATCCTTACGATAATACAAAGTAATATTAACTTAACATTAACAAGCAATAAAGAATAAAATAGAAAAGATTATGACACAGTTGAAGTAGTAGATCTTCTCTTGACTGGGTCCAGAGTCGCCAGAAGTCTTCGCTTACAGATACTCAGAATATAAGTATGAGTTAAACACAGTCTTTCTTCATTAAAATAAGTAACCATGTTACAGTATCCAAGATAATAGTATTATATGTCCAAAATAATAATTACAAATTGTGAAATTCTAAACTCTCGGGCAGTTTTTCCTTTCGGCCTCATATATTGCATTTAGAAAGTAAATAGACAAAAGCAAATCCTCAGGATCAAGGGATCCTGAGGATTTCGCTATACTTGATCTGATTCTATCATAAAATAGTCATTGGTTTGCCTGGTCTTTCGCTGTCCTGCCTTGCCTCTGACGTTGTTTCTTTCCCTTATGAGATGTTGTTGTTCTGTCGATTGAGCAACTATTGACCAATTCACGTCTTCTGCACATAAAGATAGTAAAAATTAATTTTTCCTGCTTAGATTCGTCTAATTTGTTACTGATTACTTTTACCCGACTTTAGCTATTATTTCCTCTACTTTTATTCATAAACAAAAATAATCATATGAGGATGAGTGCTAAATAAAGCTATTACCAAGGATAAAACATACCTTTTTCTTGACCCAACATACTCCCCATCTTACCTTGTTGCATGACCTCATGCAATTAAATGGTTTAGCTGTAGCTGAGTTAGGGAATAGGTAGGATATACCTCCTCCCTATAAATTTTGAAGCCATTTTTCTTCTTAAGTACAAGAAAAGCCTGGTTAAATTCTTGATCCTTCAAGTTGTAGTCACTGCGATACTTATCTGGAGGATAATATATGATTAGAGTTATATACCAACATCCTATCCATTCAGGACCCATGGTTAAGACCATGTTACTGTACTTATGGAAACAAGAGGAGGCAGCTTTAAAGTTCCGGTATCCAAATGGCTCTTGGTTTCTAACAATAGTGCTGGAGACTTCCCACCTTTGTCTAGCTGCAGAAAAGGCTTCTTCCTTGATCTCTTGGAAGTACTTCTTTCCAACTTGTATAATATCTATGCAAAATGGCCCCAATTGGTCCACAACACCAACTCATTTCATAAATTGCTTGTGCTTGACAGAGAGATGCAGGGGTTTTGTAGGTTCCCCTCTAACCCATAGATCAATTCCATATTCACGCTTTCTAAAAGTATTGTGAGCCTTGGCCCACTTGAGTTGGTTAGTAGCAAGAGAGAGAAATGCTTGGAATTGGACATCCCCTATAAAGGGGCCAAGGTTGCTGTCTCTGTCATCTTCCAAAAAGAAATTGTGCATATAAAGTTCACAGAGGAGGCACTATACCTACTCGTTCTGCTCTCTGAAGCACTTGACAAAGTCCTGGGTAGTTTTGATTTCCACAAACTTCCCACCCTTAATTGCTTTAATTTTCAGCAGGAGGTACCTTTCCAAGAGGAATAATGCATAGTTTGTAGCAGGGGCTTTGCATAATAGGGTGTCTGAATAAAGAGAGAAGACAATCTCCAATTTCTCTTTAGCCTTTTGTAATTTGTCCTGTGCTTTCTCAACCTTTTTCTGTTCAGCCTTGTATTGAGCGAAGGTCTCATCCTCAGTCACTGTGAGTGCCTCAAAATTTTTCGTTAATTCTTGATGTATACGTAGGGGCACTGCCTCCTCCTTGTGCTGAGTTAATTGCAGTCTCCTAATAAATGCCTCCCTTACTAAGGGAATGTAAGTAGGTGTCTCCTCTATTTGGGATTCATTATCTTGTGTCCCCATAGGCTTATTTTGGACAACAGCCTCGACTACTTTTTGAGTTATGCAACAATCAATTGGGATGCTTTCTTCAGCATTAGTTTGAAGGACAACATTCACAGTAGGGTAGTTTGTTTGGGTCTCTTGTGAAAAAGCACAAGGGTCTTTAGTCTACATTTCAGTGTCCTCAATAAGACATGGCTCTGTCTGAGTCCTTTGAACAGACCAAAAGAATCTCAGTTTGGGTTTCAGCATCCTTTCCAGAACAATGTTCTGTCTGTGTTCCTATGGTCTCCATTTCCACTTCCAATTTTCTGGCTCTGATTGCCTCTTTTAACCACTGTCTTAGCTGCCCAATTCTTCACTTCCATTTTCTATATTTTCTAAGCATTTTTCTGAACCTGCCCTGGTAGGACTTCTTTATTCTGGGACTTCCAACTAACAGTGGTGCAACTGCATTTTCCTCAGGTTCATGCTCAAGTGGTATTGTGTCAGCATCAGGGAAGGTTTCAGTTGGAACTGCCTCCCGATGGAGCTTCACCTTCTAGCTCTTCTTTGTTATGAATTTTTCTCTCAGGAGAACCCAATAAAATAGTGTCTTATGAGAAGTTATCGTTCTCTGGGTTTTCTTCTGGGTAGGCCTCGTTCTCAGGGGACTTAGAAAAAATAGCATTACCTAGTTGATTTTCATCTCCGAGGGTTTCATATGTAGGATTTTCTTCAGCTGGTGGGTCCATTGAACCGGTATTTGTTGTCTGATTTTCTTCTCTAATGGCTTCTTCTTCATGCACCTCAACTTCAAGGGGTTTTCCACAGAAGGTACTGGTTCCCTCTATTCTTCCAAGAAATTAGTAAATGGCAAGGTTTGATCACAACCAGAGCTATCAGTAGAGGTAGACAAGTTGGGGCTACAATTCTGTCCTTCAACATTCACAGATTGTTCTCTTCCCTTGCCAAACATCCCCCTGTTTTCCAATACCCTAGCCACCTCTTTCTCATGGTCTTGCAAAGGGGTATTCTGTGGACTTGGAGGTGGTGCTTGCAATGGCCCGACCTCATTTGTTTGAATTGGGGTATGTCACTAGGACTTCACTTGCATAGAGCGTCTGTGTTTTGCTGGGTTCAAGGGCACATAATTTTTTTTTCATTTTTAGTGTCCTTCTCGGACCTGGGGTTCTAGGCCCTTGCTATTATGTTATTGGGTTTTCTAGAGGTGGGGCCAGAGTAGGATTTACAATATTGTCCCAAGTTAGCTACTACTAGGCCATTCCATGCATGATAATCAATTTGATCAGTTCGTGATGATTGATGATGGTGCGTGGGTCCTTAGCTTTCCTAACTCATCGAGCGACATCATGCAATAGAGAATTCAAATAAAATGACAAATTAACTGAAATTTTATGTTTTAGGATGGCTAGCAATTTGAGTTGGTAGGGATTTACCACATACTGGTGACCATCGCATGTGATGTACCATTGCACAGTAATTTCCAATTCCTTCCATGGCTGTCTTAACGCTGAAGGGTGAATCCCTTTCCTGTTTGCACTGATTGCTCACCTGGGTCCTGGAACACTGTGACAACATTGTGCAGAAGGACGTGCTTGTCTTTCCGGTTTGTTCCCTCAGTTGGAAGTCCAGTGAATTCAGCTATGACCTCTTCAGAGACTGTTATATCCCTTCCTCCTACTGTCGTGCTGCCATTTTGCAAGAATTCGAGTGTCAGTTCTTTATGAAATCCTTGCAATTTATTCAGATATTGCAACCAGCCAGCACACTCGAGAATTGCACGAGATTCGTTCGATACAATGATCACTGTGGGTTCATTTCAGATATCTCTACCTCCCATGGCTGCTGTGTTCTTGTGACTGGTTCACTTGTATGGACTTCTCTTTCACTTTCACAATTTAGAACGACAACAAAGAATGTTAGAGTAATTAACAGGAAAATGACATTGATTTGGGAATTAACAACATATACAGTCAAGTCATTTGTCTCATCAACCATAATTGACATAGGCTCATAATCAATCCACATGCCATCCATAATGGTCGCCGTCTTTTCTCCAATCAGAAATACCTTGATAATTATTACGCATGCACAATCATCATGCTGTCCTTTACTCGAAAATGAATTTAATAATTATCATTCAATTATCCATAACTATCACACATGCTGTTCATTCACAGACCATTCCCCCTGCAATGGGAAAATAATGTCCACGTCCGCCAATCATGTGAAAAGCAAGCACATGAATTGATAATTCATAAATGCAGGCAACCGATCTAGAAAAGCGACACAATTTATGACAAAGCAATTAAAGCAATACATGTATCAAAGGTAAAAATGGTTGAAAAGATAAAGAGAGATATTTAAATCATTATGTGAAAATGTTTTCACCTTAAGTGGTATTAGTAATAAATGCATAATTAGCGGTAAGTAGTAATGGTTGTCATAAAGTGATTGGACAAATATAATATAATGAATATATAACATAAGTTACCATGCATGTTGGCTTGTAAGAGTGTTGTTGAAATGGGAAATTTCCTTAGAAATGAATCCATAGGTGGTAATAGAATAGAGAGAATTTGGAAGTGTAAGATAATACTCCAATACCACAAGCAGAGACATTGCTGCCAACAGGCGTTCATAGCCTTGACAGGGTTGCTTTTTAATCCCACAAATGAGCCAGAGTCCTACTTTTTGTATGTAGATAATTCTTTTTTTCCTGCCATAAAGAGACCTCTATGCTAGCATGGTGACCAGATGGTCATAGTGCCATTCACCAAGATATAACAAAGCGATCAGGTTGGCTCGTAATGATACCCCTGTCCTTTTAACAATTTTAATCATCAAGAAGGTCATTACGTTGGTTTGGTGGTTGAAAATGGAATGTCACCTATTACATTCTTATGATCATGGTAGGTTGGCTCATGATGAGACCTCCTATCCTCTTTAAGACAATCTTTGTTGCATTTTCATATTTCTTTATTTTCATTTTTTATCTTTTGATGCTTTCTATAAAATAGGAGACTCATTTTCTCCTTAAGAGTCAGGGATGGTGTAAGAAGTAAAAAGATGCCAAGGAAAGTTTATACTTTTACCCCCATATCATTGTAAAGGGATTTTTCCATTTGAAAGTGTGGAAAATAAGTCAACATGGTTTAAAAATAATGAATCATTTTATAATGTTTCCAAAGAAAAGATGTTTAGCCAATCATTATAGAGATGCACCATATCATCTTTTGAATAAAGATAACCATCAAGAGGCTTCATAATCATAATGGTATTGAAATTACTATTTTTCTTTATGTTAGGCACAAACCCACTCAGATGGTATTTATTCAAAACATAAAAGAAAAAAATGAAAGATGGCCTAATGATCGACAATGAATCACTAAAATAAATCACCATTTTTCCTATAATAAGCACAAAAGTGCTGTTAAATTGATTGAACAATGGCCGTTCAATTGTTGAAATAGAAAAATAAAAAAGAAAACAAAACTTTTGTTCAATTGATTGAACAACAATCATTCAGTCAATTGAACAACAAAATTGAAAAGGAAATTATGCAAGAGTGCTGCTTAATTGATTGAACAACAACTGTTCAATCGTTTGAACAGAAAATAATAAGGAAAAAATCACAAAGTTGTTGTTCAATCAATTGAGCAACAATCGTTCAATCGTGTGAACAACGAAAATTGAAGATAAAAATTCAAAAGTGATGTTCAATCGATTGAACAACAATTGTTCAATCGTTTGAACAATGAAATTTGAAAAAGAACAAAAGTGTTGTTCAATCGATTGAACGACAATCAATTGTTCAATCGATTGAACAATGAAAATTGAAAAAGCAAAAAAGTGTTGTTCAATCGATTGAACGACAATCGTTCAATTATTTGAACAATAAATATAGACAAAGAAAAACACAAAAGTGTTGTTCAATCGATTGAACAACAATCGTTCAATCATTTGAACAACGAAATTTGAAAAATAAAAGCGCAAAAGTATTGTTCAATCGATTTAACAACAGTAGCTCAATCATTTAAACAATGAAAATTGAAAAATAAAAAGCACAAAAGTGTTGTTCAATCGATTAAACAAAAATCGTTCAATCATTTGAACAACGAAAATTGAAAAAATAAGAAGCGCAAAAGTGTTGTTCAATCGATTGAAAAACAATCGTTCAATTGATTGAATAACACTTACTGAGCACCTAAAACAAGAAAAATCCTCATATTTACATGGCGATACCTAATTGAATTGCAATCAATCGAAAAGAATATGTACATTATTTAAAATTTAAATAAAATCTGAGTTTTTTTGAAAGAAAATCTACGGGGTCGTCACTCTCTACAGCTAAGATTTTCGTGGAGGGGTCCTTGCGTACCTACTGGTAGAAAGACTCCTTGGTGAGTGGTTTGTGGTAGAGACGCACTCAATACCTATTCACCTTAAAAGAATGGCCAGACTTGTCAATGGTAGTCAAAGTAAGAGTGCCATTGTTATGTACTTCTTGAATCTCATAAGGGCTGAGCCATCTTGTTTGCAACTTGCCCGGAAAATCCTGGAATCTGGAGTCGTAAAGGAGTGCCCAATCTCCTTTTTGAAATGTCTTCTTTTTGATAAGGCTATCATGCCACTTTTACTTTTGTTGCTGAATAATTGCAGTTCGTTGCAAACCTAGCAGTCGAGCTTCATCTAGTTCGTTTATTTGTTGAAGTCACTTAGTTTGGGCTTCTGTTAAATCCAACCCCACTTCCTGAGCCATTCTTAGAGTCTTTATTTTGAATTTGATCGGAAAAATAAGTTCTTATCTAAACACGAGTTGGTACAATGAGTATCTAGTAGTATTCCTCCAAGTCGTGCGATAGGCCCACAAGGCCTCTGGCAGTCTAGCATCCCAGTCTTGTCGATGTGTTGAGATTGTTTTCATTAGAATCGCTTCAATGACCTTATTGGTGCCTTCGAGCTGCCCATTCGCCTGTGGGTGATACAAGGAAGTGATCCTATGTGTAATGTGATGGTTTTTGAGAGTGGCAGTAATCTTGTGTCCTACAAATTGCCCTTCCCCATCTGTTATCACTTCCCATGGTAAAACACACTGCACAAATAGCCTAAAGAGGAAGTTAATCGCGGCTTCCTCTGTAGCTCTTGGTAAATCTACTATTTCCACCCATTTCGTCACATAATCTGTGGAAACCAATTTGTAGGCTTTCTGATTCGAAGACAGATGGAATGGGCTAACAAATTCTAATGCCCATCATTCAAAGGGTTCTATGACTAGTTGGGGTTGCAACGACATTTCATCAGATTGGTCGGGTCGGCCCATCCTTTGGCAACTATCATAAGCCTGGGCATATTTCTTAGCAGCTTTAAAAATAGTGGGCCAATAATAGCCCATCTGTAGTACCTTATGCCCTGTCCTTCGATTTGCGAAGTGTCCTTCGCAGGGCTTGTCATGGAAATCTTTTAGGATGTCATAAATCTCATCCTCACTAATGCATCTATGTATACACATATCAAACCCTGTGTGAAAAAGATATTCTCCAATCCAAGAGAATCGGGCACTGTGTTGAACAATCTCTTTCCTCTGCCTCGCTATCAAATGCATGGGCAACTTCCCCACTGCCAGATAATTTTCCACATCTGCGTACCATGGCGTTTTGACTATCACGACAAACAAATTCTCATCTTGAAATTGGTCTTCTACTGCCAGTAGGTCATTTACCTTTGGGATTTGAGACAGAAAATCAGCAATTGGGTTTTCCTTCCTCGGACGATCCTTGATAGTAATGTCAAATTCTTGCAAAAGCAATAGCCAATGAGTCACTTGACCATTTCTGATAGGTTTGTTAGGTAAATACTGAATGGCAGAGTGATCAATATACATAAAAAATTGGTAGCTAGTTATGTAATGTATAAATTTGTTTATTGCATAATTATCAACTAAGAATTCTTTTTCTTTCACTGCATAATTAAGTCTGTAGGAGTAATAATTTTTTGCTAATGTAATATATAGCATAAGGCTTCCTATCCTCTTCCTGGCCAAGGAAAACGTCTATAGATGTATTTTATGTGTCCGTGGATATGTGAAAAGGCAGCTCCTAGTTCAGTCCACATAATACTGGCGCCGTCGAGACTAACTTCTTTAAACCTATAAAAGTTGTGTCACATTTGTCAGACCATTTGAAATCAACATTTCTAGTTAAAGCATATGAAGGTGCAACAATTTGTGAAAAGTTTTTAATAAACCTGCGATAATAGCCTACATATCCCAGGAAACTACATACATCTTTCTGAGTACAGAGGGTAGGTAGTAAAATTATTACCTGTATTTTGGCTAGATCTACTTGTATCCCTGCTGCAGAAATATAGTGTCCCAAGATTACACCTTCAGTCATCATCATGTGACACTTGGCATTGCTTAAACATACCCTGATAGCAATGCATCATTCTAAAACCTTTTCTAATGTTTGCAGTGCTTGATCAATGTCATCCCCATATGCAGTAAAGTCATCCATATATACATCAAGTCCTTCATTTATTAGGTAGGCAAAAATGCTGAGTATAGCTCTTTGAAATGTGGCTGGGGTATTGCACAAGCCAAATGGTAATACTTTGTAAGTGAACATACCCTAGGGACATGCGAAAGTTGTTTTTTCTTAGTCTTCAGGGGTGATCTGAATCTAATTGTAGCCGTTGAAGCCATCTAGGAAGGAAAAGCACTTCTTCCTTGCCAAAGTATCAAGGACTTGATCGATAAATGGGAGATGGAAGTGATATTTCTATGTTGCCTTGTTCAATTCCAGGTAATCTACACAAATACACCACTTCCATTTTTCTTGGGGACGACCACCAATGGAGAAATCCATTTGCTATCCAAAATAGGATACATGAAATTCACGTCTAGGAGCTTTTGTAATTCTTCTTTTACAATGTCCTTAAGGTGTGGATTCAATCTCTGTTGAGGCTGTTAGATAGGTCGAGCATCCTTTTCGGTATAGATGTGATGTGTACACAACTGTGGATCTATACTCTTCATATTGGGATAATCCCAAGCAAAATCCCCTTTATATTTTTGCAAGACTTGAACGAGCTTTTGCTGCTGATCACTGTCCAAGCTATCATTAATGTTTAAGAATTTTCCTGGTTCAATTTCCATAGGCCGGCTGTTATGAACAATAGTCGTCTGGATGTGCTGATCATCGGTATCCTTCAAGGGATCTTCCAAGGCTTCATTATCAAGATTTGTTTTCAGCATTTGACACTTTACATTGTTGACATTAGCTGGTTGATTGATGAAATTGTTGATAACGTCATCTTCAGTATGATCTTTGAATTCTAGTGCCTCTACTACTATGAGTGGTGAACGAATGCTTTCTTCTAGGTATGCAAGTGTTTGTTTACATATTTTTACAATGGGTAGACTTGGTTTGGCAGGGGGATATAAAACAAGGTTTTTACAGCATCCCCATTTGCAATAGTCATGTTGCCCTCCCGATAGCCTATATATGCATTAGCTGTCGCCAACCAAGGTCGGCCTAGTATCAGAGGATGCCCATTGACTCTTCGGGTTTATAACAAGAAAATATATTTGATATTCCCATGAATCCACAGAAACCGTAATATCTTGTAGATTTCCTTCTGGCCTTACCACCAAATGATCAACAGGTTGTAGTAGGGTGGTGGTTGTTTCCAAGGCTGTAATACCAAGTGCTTGAAATGTTTCTATTGTTAAAATGTTAATGGCTGCAACCAGATTAACTAGCGTATAAGAGCAACCATATATATAAAATATCACTATGGGATTCCTAGGATATTCATACTTTACTATAGTTTCCCCTCCTAAGAGTAAATCAGATAAGGTTCCTACAACATGAATGGTGGGTGAAGTTTTTGCTTTCCTCACAGGTTTCTTTACACATAACTCTTTAATTGTTTTAGCATAGATGGGAATGTCCTGGATGGCCTGGAGGAGTGGAATTTTTATACAAATATTTTTTAGTTCCCCTATGAGATCAAAATTTGGGTAAAAAATTGGCTTAGGTATCGTTAAACTTTCAGGGAATGGGGGAGAAGTGACTGTGAGTTCCTTTGGATCTTTATGCTAATTTGTCTCTTCTCCTCATTTCATTTCACTATCAATTACAAATGGTGGTATGTGTAAGGTGGTGTTTCAATCACAATTGATGGTTGATCCCTATTTTCCTCAGGGGTGATGATATGTCCTGACCTCAATCTAAGTTCATTATGTTCTTTTTGTTCAATATCATAGTCTGAGCTTTCTACAATTTCCACCAATTGGACCAGTCCGTTATTGGGGTTCAGATTCAGTTGGGATGGAAATTGAGGGCGCAGAAGAGGCTGAGGATTTTTTGGTAATGGATAAGGAGATGACAACACAGGTTGACGTTGAGGACCTGTCCCCATAGGAGTGTTGGATATTCCCAAAGGTCGCTACCAATTTGTAGACTAGTTCATATTTTGAGAGGTGGAGGCAGGCCACTAGGATTGATAGGGGTTACCTTGCCAAACAGGAGTAAAAGGAGAATTTGGCCAACCATTACCTGGAAAGGATTGAGTTGACCATGGTGTTATAGGGGATGGCTGAGGTTTCCAATACGAGTAGTGTGATTAGCCTTGCCATGCTGCCCTAGGGTTCTGTTGCTGATTAAAATGTGAAGAAGGAAAGAACTCGGATGCATCTTGTGACATACCTATAGGTTTTACCTGCCACTGTCGACACTAGTTCATTAGATATACTAGGTCTGTCTCTTCTTCTACTTCCTTGAACACTGCTTTCACGCTTGGAAATGATGGACATTGTTCAGTGGCATGATCCTTGGTACAGATAGCGCATGTTTGAACCATGTCTAATGGAAACTCCCATTGGCTGTGCTTCTCTGACAATGTGGGCAGAAAACAACCAAGTTTTGTTATGCTAAATATTGTTTTTTTTAACCTGTAGGATGTCCAAATATGTTGTGAGGGTGCCCAGGATGTCCATTTTGAAATCTTCCAGAAGGTTACCGATTTCCATTCATGTTATGCCTCCACTGTGTGGTTTTCTTTCTCTACTCATGTGATCTCGGCTTGCTACTCCTGTGCGTATGCTTCCTCACGAACACCTGATACACAAGCAAAAAATTTCATCATAATATTCCTAAGAAATATCTCCTTTCTTCATTAAATTTAGCATTTCTAACCACTCCTCTTTCATTCCTTTCATTAAGGTAGCTCTTAGAAATTCTTTTGGTAGGGTGGTGTGTGGAAATCTCTACAAGTTATAATGAAACTGTTTGACGTATTCTTCTAAAGTTTCATTATCCTTTGCATCCATCTTAAATATTTCATCTTTTGGCTCCCTAGTCTTGCAAAAGTCTTGGTATCTTGTGGGGAAGGAACTTTTCATATCATCCCAAGAATTAATAGTACATCCACCCAAACTCATGAACCATCTTAAAGCTGCTCCTTCCAGAGTAGAAGGGAATAGTTTTAGCTTTTGGGGGTTAGTGATGTAGTCATACCCTCTGCAGAGGACATCAAATTCAAACAGGAAGGCATTAGGATCCTCTGTGATCATCCCATGAAAAGTTGGGATGCTCTGCAAAGGAATAGCCTTCATGGGGCATTGGCCACTTGGTTGACTATGGGGTATTCCAATGTCGAGGTTTGACCTTGAGGTGGTTGATTTTCCATTTGGTCAAAGATGTGCCAATACCCTTTAGGGATTTCATGGGGTGATTTTTGAGTAAGAGGAGGATTAGCAACCCATTATGGATTTGCAGCACTGCCTATATCTGAGATCATAGGAGACCCTTGTTCAGACAACTGAGGTCTTTCCTTAGAAATTCCACTGGTTTCTCCTTCTCCTTCTCTTAAGTTACATGATTTTCGCTCTTGTAGAGGATCAAAATGTAAACTTGTTGTAGCTTGAAGACTTTATTCAGATCCTCCAATTAGGCTTTGAATCTGATCGTGAGCTGCAGATGGTGAGCCTACTACTTGAGGGATTACAGTAGGACTTTTTCTAGATACAGCCTGGAATCCTAATGATTCTTGAGAATTTGCTTTTCTTATAATTTTGTCTATAAAGGTCATTCTCCCAAGGTCACCGATCCCTTGGGTTTTGTGGATTTAGGAGGGGGGTTTTATTCTTTTTCTATATTTCTATTCCTAGTCATTTATAAAAACCAATTCCTATTTAATCTCTAAGATTTTGCTAAAAGGCAGGCTGGTAAGCAAGCACTTTACTTGCTAGGTACACAGGTTCTTACCTCTCATTTCTAAAAACCAATTCTTTTGCAACAAGATAAAACAGAAATAACTTTGAAACACTCTTCCCGGCAACAACGCCAAAATGTTGGTGCACTAAGATGTTTTTTTACAGGCAATCTTAGTTCCTACATTAATTTTCAACCCAAGGCAAGTCTTTTTATTTCAAGAGTGTCATCACTATATATGCAGTGAATTCAGAGGTTAAATAATAAAAAATCGTTGCAATTGCTAATGACCATCTTCTTCAAACTCAATCCAAACAATTATGAAAGAAGTAACTCTGAAAGAAATTCATAACATACTTTTCAATTCTACTTAACCTATCATGAAAGCGAATGGATATGAATACAAATTATAAAGAATCATGCTTGGCAATCTGTTAGAGTCGGTCTTGAGCCCTCCAACAGCGATCAAAACTCTTTGCATTTTGCATAGGTAGGTGTCTCATCAGTGTCAATTTTTGCATCCCGTTAGGCATGCCATAACCCTGATGGAGGAGCTGATGTGTTTATACCCCTCTTGGCATTGCTGGTTTAAGTCATTTCAGTCATTAAAGCTCTTTCAAGCTTGTCTTATCTTCTTTTGAGGTCAATTTCCTAGGTCTAGGGTTTTGGTCAAAAATATTACAAGGTCATGTGTTTGAAAGTCAATGAGTGTTCAGTAAGCCAGAGGGATGATTGTAAAGGTGTTTCTTCTAAAATTTTTATCTGGTACAGTTAATCTTCACCTTGGATTTAAAAACCCTGTTTTTAAAGCCAAGGTCATTTTTCATTTATTTGTAAAAAAGTGATGAAATTTCGAAAGTCTTCAGTGAACAAAATGAAACCCTGGTCCCCTTGCCAAGGTCCCTCAGATGATCTACCTGCAAAAAGAATCAAGCAAAAGCATTAAATCAGTCAATTTCAGGACAAAAGGAAACCAAAAAGACAACAGCATGTAAAGTTCAAAGGTGTCATGAAAAAAAACATTAGGAAGTGGGTTTGAGCATGAAATTTTTTCAAATGAAACCTATAAAGGCCCAAACTCCCTCCTTGCACTCTCATTGTGTATTCATAACCCTTGCAAGAGTGATTGGGCGCACTTCCAAGTGAATTGAGGCAAAATCGGGCTCAGGACAGGTGCGCGACTGGTCAGGATAGGTGCGCGACTTGTTGGGAGGTGCGCGACATGTTAGAGGGTCTCACATAGTGGAATTTTGCAACGGGCGCGACACGTTGAGAGGGGCGCGACATGTTGGGCGTGCTGTGTTACATGTCAAGCTAGTTTCCCCCAGTTCATTTCAGAATTGCTCAAGCCTCCTTTACTTCATCAAATTGTTTGAGGTTTTTGCTCATTAACGCGTCTCACCCCCAGTGAGACATGTCGTCCTGGCACCTCCATTTGAAAAAAAAACAGCATTTACAGATTTGTCATGAAAAGTTACATATGCACATGGAAGGAATTGAGATTTTGTGATGTTTTGGGCCTCCAAAAAGTCAAAAAACATGCAAAATTTGACTTTTTGCCACCTTTTTGAACTGCAGAAAGCTGTCTTGGGAGCATTGATTTTTGATAGGGCAAATGAACTCCAAATCCAAAAATTCTAGTTGGGTTGGAAAGTATACTCACAGACCTTTCCAACAAGCCTACTCTTGCCCAATTTGGCCACCTGCAAGTGCCCCAAACATGGCTCTAAAGGCGCGCGACATGTCAGGCAGAGGCGCGCGACATGTTGGGCAGTTTTCACAGGAAATTCATCTACAGCTCAGGAATTCGCCCAGCTTTGACCAGTTTTGACTTGAGATGGGATTTTTCACCCTCTTTGATGTAATTAATGTATTTTCATGTTACCATGACACTCATTT
>APFE031290328.1:0-13786 GCA_000404065.3 Pinus taeda
GGGTGCGTACCCCAGTGCACACACTTCAAGACAGTAAAGTGCCCACACGTGGGGTTTCTCATGGTATTTAGCCGACGGTTTTGTGTTATTATGGTGTTGGCCCGTGGTATTAATCCATGATTTAAGGAAGAGCTTTAATATATAAAGCTAAGGAGATCATTTGGCTTGGGCATCTTTTGAGTATTGAATATCTTAAGATCTGATATTGGGTTCTCAGGTTTAAAAAGCTTGATCTTTAGAAGAGAAGTTGGAAGCGAATCTGTGAAGGGTGATCTCTCGAGCGCAAGATCAGATCTGAGTATCTGACTGTATTTTGGCCCTAATCAGAGGTGCGCAAGTGATCGACAGTGACAGTGTGTGGGTACGCAGAGGAAACAAAGGGTCAGTGCGTGGGTACGCAGAAGAGACGAAGGGGCAGCGCGTGGGTACGCAGAGGCGACAAAGGTGAATTGCGTGGGTACGCATCGCGATAGTGTTTCAGGTGCGTGCTTACTGGTTGAGTACGCGGCGCGATAGTCTTTCTGGGTGCGTACCTACTGTGATAGTACGCGGCGTAATAGTTCTTCTGGGTGTGTGCCTACTATGCAGTACGCGGCGCGATAGTACATTTTGGTGCGTACTGTACGCAGATCAGTGAAAGGAGCAGTGCGTGGCCATGCAGTACAGCAGAAGTAACTCGGCGGGTATACGCAGAGAAGCAAAGGGTGAAGTGTGTACCGACGTAGGCCAGTAAAAGGAAAACTGCGTATCTATTTTAAAGATCTTCTGTTGGTTGAATTTTTCTTGTTGATAAGGTGTTCAGGGTTCAGTTCTGTTGTTGTTGATCTGGTTATTGCAGCTAACTGTATAATTTACATGTACTTGATGATCATTTGATGTATATGGATCCAGTTTGAAAATTTATGAAAAGTGGTCCTTGAGAAGAAGTAGGAGGTTGTAGCTCCCTTCCAAGAGAGACTGGAAAACGAGAGAGAGTTGTAGCTCTCTGCAGGTTGCAGCCTACGTACTGGTAAAGGACTGCACCAATACAAGACCATTGTAAAAGAAGTTTCTAATTTGAAAAAAAGATAGAGACGTATTGCAGCAGGTGGTTTTCACCCACATTGGGTTTCCACCTTATATCTGGTGTTCTTTGATGTGACTGTCTGATTTTTCTTGTTCATGCTCATTATTTATGGTATTGGTATGCAAAAATAAGTCAAAGTATAAATAAGAAAGATTTGGTAAAAGAATTAGATAATACTGATTCACCCCCCCTCTCAGTATTATTGTCAACACCATCCACTTTTCACTTACATTCTATGGGTTGAATTGCTCAACAATGTTGTCATCCTCATTTAATTTAGTGTACTCTCTTGCTTCTGTCTTTCTTCAAGGAAGCATGGACCTTGTCCTCATGTCCATCTACCCATTAATGGAATTATCCAACCCATTAAAATGCATACTTACCAACCTCCTTAGCTGTCATATAAATTTTTAAAAACTCCCAAGCATTTCCTTGATTAGCTCTAAAATCCATGTCCCAAGACCTCATACCATTTTAATTTTTGGCTACATAATTACAACGAATTATTTACAATGTTTACAAGTGGAATTTAAACCATAGGAGATGTCACAACTTCTCATCAACAAATATTTAGAACCAATAAGGTTTGATATGTTTCATTGCCATTGAATTTGCTAAGATTCTCATCAAGTCATTACTACCTCAAATGAATGCATGCCATTTTTTTAATTAAGCTAATGATTTACATTAGAAAAATCACATTAACTTGAGCATTATTGAGATGTAGTTCAACATTTTTCTCCCCTAATGAAATCATTGACATTATGGGAACTTTTTTTTATCTCCTTCAAATTTATCTCTACCAATAATGAGGGCACACATGATTGAAATCATACAACACCCCTAGGTCCGTGATTATAGTTTATAATTCTATAGTAATTTTTTTGGAATGTTATTTTCTTTGCAAAAACCTTGTCATGTAATGCATTGTTGACACAAAAATATATATAATGTATAATTATTATATTTTAACTTATTAAGAAATTTTCTCATATAAATAAAGTTAATAGAACATTTTCTTAATAAAAAATATATAGCACCTCAAAAATGATGAAAATATATTGTTTAAACAACCAAATTTTCTTTCATGTGGTAGAGTAGGAGAATAATGGTCAATTATAGGGTATCAAACTTTCCTTTATTCATGTAAAGGTTGTGTTGCAACATTTTTATTGTATCCACATATTTGAATATCATCATGTTCATAAATTCATTGGTTTTTCACCCCATTGGGTTGTTAATGGTCTCTAAAATGATCATTTAACATTTATTTTAACTTTTTTGCATTGACACAAGGATATATCCATCTCTACATCACAATCATGTTTTTCACCATCATTGTCGGTGCATTTTTTTAGTGTGAGTTGTGCCTCAAGAAATTTTATAAGATATTCGTTAAGCCATTTATCAAACTTTGCAACTATCATTTTTTCTCTTTGCTCTTATTTTTCTTTATAAGATGCCTTCAAGAAGTGAAAAGAAATAAAATTATGGGTTGGTAGTATGTTACTTCTAGTGCTATTATTAATGCTTCCTTTGTAGTTATCATCATTTCTCTATAAATTTGAAATATTTTATAAATTAACATTATAGTGAGAGTTAAATATTTAAAAATACAATATTTGTTAGCATGTTCAACCAATTAAGTGACAGAAGGTTAAAATGAATTATAAACAATTGTTGGGATAGGGTCCCTGGGGTCATTTTGGTCAAGTTTTGGGTCAATTTTGTAATATTTTTTTGCAACAAATGTAAAGTCACCACGAAATGTGGAAGCAGAGCACAAAGCTAGTAGAAGTCAAAGGGGCTTAGTCCCTTAGGTGGGTAGGTGATACAAAGTTTATGAGACCCACCCATGGTTCACGGACCATGGTATTGTAAAGCAAATGCTATATATAGATGAGTCATAGTGAGTCTTAAGAAGTATCTAATAGTGAAGAATCATTGTAAGGTAAAGGTGTTAAGGCAGGAAATGTTTGTTTCCTATACTTAGGCAAAGGGGGAAGGCTATTGCAGTTGAGTGCATAGAGACCTTGTTAAGGCGGCAGGCTGAGAGTGTGGGCCCCTACAACTGAGTGCGCAAGGAAAATAAGTCTATATCTGAACGATTATACTTAATAAAGAATATTTTGAGCTAATTCTGATGCATCTGTATCTTAATTATCACTTCTGTAAAGTTTATGTATCTTCTCTATATGTTATGATTTGGATGAATTAATACTTATTTACTGCACGAAACTAGTCTATCTATACTCTTTATGCATGTTAAGGATAATCAAGGACCTTCATGAAGATTTGGAATTCATTTAGATAGATTTACAATAGTTGTTTGTTCGGAAGAGTTAAAGGTGTGCGAAGGTAGACCTAAGCCTTAAGAACTTTGGAAATCCATCACACAATCCTCTGGATGCAGAAACCTACTTTTGTAATCCCCCAATACTATTTCGGGTGAGACTGCAACCTGCTCTACGTGGGTTGTTGCCGAAAGGGCCAACAATTAGGGTTGTGTTGGTTGGTGCAAGTAACGTTGAACTTGGGTCAGGCCCCATCAAGCCAATAAATGGTTTCGTTTATGTTGGGACAGGGTCTCTAGGGTCAATTTTGGGGAAAAATCCCACGTTGTGGGGCAGAAAGCCCAAGTTTTTGTTATGTAAAGTGTAAATTCTCCACAAGTTGTGGTCGTGGAGCACGTAGATGGTAAAGTGTCATAAAGGGTTTTACCCTTATTTTATGTAAGTTGTGTCGGCTTTAGAAGATCTACCCATGGTCTGTGGACCATGTGATTGTATAAGTAGGAGAGTCTTAGCGAGTCTAAGGCAGTAGTATATTAGATAGGGATGAAGATGAATGTAGTGGGTCAGTTGAAGAAAACAGCAAAGCATCTTAGAGTAGAAGAGAGGCTCTACACCTGTGTGCATAAAGGCCCTGAGTTCAATCTAAGTCATATGAATCTTACGGATGTGCAACACTGCTAATGGTTTGTTTCTTCGCTCTTGCCTCATCTAAGGGTTGCGTCATCATAGCAAAAGATTGGGACCTAGGCGGAGGCACTGGAAATTGCGATGAGATTGCATGAAACACCAATTCAAGATTTTTCTTTGGGAGTTCAGCAGATTCATGCAGAGTTGTAGAATATTTGCGTAGAGTTCCAAAGTTTGAAGAAGGATAGTGGCTCGGCCAGAAGTGTGCGAAGAAGTGTAGTGCCTGAAATGTAAGAGCTAGGGGCATGACAAAGATCATTTCCTTGTCTTCATGAATTATGTTGCAGGAGGAGGGCCAATGTCTATGAGGCCGAAAGCTCAAACAGGGCCAAGTACAGGGCCCACATTGTGGTGTGCTATCTGTCAGGTAGCTCAAAAACATGTAACTGACAATTGTCACTTGCAAAAGCAGACACCGCAACAACTCTTCTGCAACTTTTGTAAATCGGTGGGTCACGATGAGTGTAACTGCCGTAGCTATGAGCTAATGATGGACAGAACACCCGCATATCAATGCCAGGTAGAAACGTGGCCTCCGTATAAAGTCACTGGGGGAGCGTGCAGAGGATACAAAGGGTGTAGACGAGGCTGAGGAGGAGGAGGAGGACTTGGTAGAGGTCGGGGGAAAGTCATTTGCTATAATTGTGGAGTGTCAGGACACTACATGCGAGAGTGTATGAACCCAGCATGCCTATCGTGTAAATATTGTACTCAATTTGATCATGCGATATTCACATTAGGGCACCACCTGCGGATGATGAGGGCTAAACCTCACGAATAGGATCCTAACGTGTATATCGTGTTGCGAAGTGGAACGACGACTAGCGAGGATAAAGGAAAGCATCCTGAAGAAAGTGAGTTGGTATGTAAAGCTCTAGAAAGGGAGGTTAGGTTTGATCTAGAGCGTGCAAAAGAAACGTTCATGGAAGAAAATAAAAGCTTCGTTGAGGCCTCTACATCAGGAAGTCATGATAAGCTATCTAAATAAATGGACCCCTCCATGCTCACTACATTCTTGGAGACCTGTATGAACCTACTACGTGATACCAAGGCTATGAAAGGATTACAAGAATTGATAAATAAGTGTGCCGGAAAAGAAAGTTCTCCTAAGGGACCACGTGTACTCAATAAAATTGGCAAGCATAAGGCAAGAACAGGGTGTGAGATGAGGCTCACTGGGCAAATAGGAGAATATGAGATGGATCAAGTTATTTTGGATCTAAGGTCAGATGCGAATATTTTACCTAAAAAGACATGGGAGAGAATGGGGAGACCTGCACTGTAGTGGTCTCTGATTCAACTGAGGATGGAAAATAAATAGAAGATTATCCCAATGGGAAGATTGCGAGGAGTGCCAATAGATATTAAAGGCATGAGTGTATTAGCTGATTTTGAAGTAATAGAGATTGTTGATGAAAACAATCCCTACTCTCCTTGGGATCGATTGGGCTATTGAAATGAATGGGGTAATCAATTTGAAGAAGTCGACGATGTCATTTGAAAAGAAATCACTACACGTAGTAGTAGCTTTGGACCTTGTAGAAGGACCGCGCTATACTGAACCGGTTCGCGATTATGAAAGTGATGATGATTTGGACCAGATCTACAAAATAACCGCACGAGACCAGGATTAGGTTAATTTCACAGTTGATGGGCGTATTGCATGGGACCATGAAAGTTCTTGCACATAAAATTCAAATGAGGAGTTGGAACAATGGCATAATCAATTGCACGAAGTATCTACGCGGCACTATAACATGATGACTAAATTGTTGTGCTGTGTATTGTCGTAGGTAAGAAATTTGCCTTATTATGATGGTTTAACTGACGTAGATAAAAAATTTAATGCATTTGAAAGGGAAGTGCCAGAGAAGCATCGCTTCCAAGCTTTGGATTTGGTGTTGCGCGCTACGCTCGCAAGATGGTGGGGTACACATAAGGAAAATTTTGATGGATGGTGCGAGTATAGAAAAATGATGAGGTTGTTGTTTGGTCACCCAAAAGTTTAGTTAATAGAGAAATATGATGGAAGGAGCAATCCGCACAATCATTTGGAAAAATGGACTGAGGTTTATGGAGCAGAGCCACAACCTGAGTGGGTGCATCTATTCTGTCATACTTTGGATGTAATACTAATGAATTGGTACTTGGAAATGAATCTCTACCACGACGCTGAAGAGTGGGATGTTTTGAGATAGGTATTTTTGATGGCATTTAGCTTTGAGGATGGATTCAAATGTACTGATGAGGCGTTCCAGGAGGTCAAGGTAACGATATTCAAAATACCACATGATCCTTTGGATTTGACTCAGCCAGATTGGACCACCCACCCGCGCCATGCACTAGAGTGCTACAATGTGACTGCTGAAGAAGAAGATGAGGATCCATGAAACATTAATATCCCAAAGGTCGAAGGTCAACTCAAAGTGGAGGGACCAAAAATATAGAATCTAGATATCACTGTGCCACTGAATACTAGGCGGTAAACATTGGCATAGAAGTGGAGCCAAAGTTTGCGAAGATTGAGGACTACTGGGATGATGCCACAATAGATAAAGTTACTGAGTTTCTCTGTGAGTATCAAGATTTGTTCCCTATGAAGTTTTTAGACTTGAAAGGAATAATAGGGGACTTGGGTGTAATGAAAATTACCTTAAAGGCAAACGCGAAGCCAATTAAGCAAAGGCCCTATTGCCTTAATCCAAAGTATAAATAAAAGGTCTACTTAGAGTTAGACAAGATGCTTGCAGCAGATATTATTGTACCAGTGGAGGAATCTAATTGGGTGAGCCCAACATTAGTTCAACAAAAGAAGCAGAAGGATGAAATAAGGAAATGCGTCGATCTTAGGAAGCTTAACGATTCTTGCATACATGATCCTTTTCTGACACCATTCACAGATGAAGTACTGGACAATGTAGGAGGACAAGAAGCATATTCATTCACTGATGGGTTCTCTAAGTACCATTAGATTAAGATCGTGCCAGAAGACAAGAGTAAGACGACCTTCGCGACCAAGTGGGGATGTTTTTAGTGTACTGTAATGCCTTTTGGACTTAAGAATGCATCGAAAATCTTCTCGCGTGTAGTCATCGCGAAGTTCAAAGAGTTCATTCACAAGTTTTTGGAGGTGTACTTTGATGATTGGACAATGTTTGGACCAGTGAAGCGCCATATAGCTAGTTTTCACTTGATGTTGGATACATGTCGAAGGTATCAGATCGTGCTAAACTTGAAAAGTGCTTATTTTGCATCCCTTTTAGGATCTTGTTGGGTCATGTGGTATGCAAACAAGGATTAATGGTGGAGCCTACTAAGATCGCAGTCATAATCAATTTGGAGGTGCCAAGGAGTGTTAAACAGCTGCACGCAACGCTTGGTCATACTAGATGCTATCGGAAGTTCATCAAGAGTTATGCCCAGATTACCACACCAATGGAAAAGCTGCTAAAGAAGGACGCTACATTTTGTTGGGACGAAGAATGTTAGCAGAGTCTGGATATATTAAAGGAGAAAATGGTCACTGTGCCGATCCTAGTCTTCCTTCATTGGTAGAAGGAATTTCACGTGCATGTGGATGCATCATGTATTGCATTGGGAGCAATACTGACAAAGGTCGGTGAAGGAGAGTTGGATCACCCTATAGCGTTTGCAAGTAGAAAGTTGCCTAAGGCTGAAAATAATTACTCGATGACTGAGCATGAAGGTTTTGCTATGGTGTGTGCGCTCCAAAATTTCAGACATTACATGCTAGGCGGACACTTTAAGATGTATACAGACCATTATGCATTAAAGTACCAAGTTAACAAGCCTGTGTTGGGGGTGGGGAATATGCAGATGGTTGTTGTTGTTTCAGGAGTATGATTTTGAGGTAATTGTAAAGCCAAGGTGATTGAATGTAGAGCCAAATCATTTGTCGTTTATTGAAGCAGGAGAGGAGCCTACCAATTTAGAGGAGGGGTTGCCTCACTCACAGATCTTCATAGTGCGCATAGAAAATAATCACTTTGTAGACATTATCCACTTCTTGACTACAAGAACGGCTCTAGAAGGATACACTAGTCAACAAAATAAGGAATCAGTGGTGTGCGCGACAGACTTTTCTATCATTGTAGGCCATTTGTATAAAATGGGATAGAACGAAATACTACGATGCTATGTGCTTGAGTTTGAACAAAACATTGTCCTCGCTGAAGCTCATGGAGGAGCTGCGGGAGGCCATTATGCAGGAAAAGAAACAACGTAGAAGATTTTACGCGTTGGGTTATGGTAGCCAACACTGCATAAGGATTCCAAAGCGTATTGTAGGGTGTACGATGCATGTAAGAGAATCAATAGGACATGGCGGAGGGATGAGTTGCCTCTGAATCCACAGGTGTCATTGCAGCCATTTGAGAAATGGGCTATTGACTTCGTAGGACTAATTTAGCCTCCAGGAAAGAAGACAGGTGTGCGGTATATCATCACCGCGACTAAGTATTTGACGAGGTGGGCGGAGGCATAGCCTGTGAGGGACTATACAGGGGCAACAGTGGTGAAGTTCCTATTTGAGTATGTGTTGATCAAGTTCAGTTGTTCGAAGATTTTGATGAGCGATTGCGGTACACATCTCCTTAATGAAACGATTAGTGCGCTAATGGAATAATTCCAAGTTTATCATCAGAAAAGTACGCCATATCATCCTCAGGCCAATGGGATGGTTCAATCATTTAATAAGGTATTGGAGAATTCATTGACGAAGGTTTGCAATGCGCATAAGAATGATTGGGACGTGCACGTACCAGTGGTGTTATGGGCTTATAGAAGTACTTTTAAGAAGCTAACTAGTCAGACACTATTCAGGGTAGTCTACGGCGTAGAGGCTGTGATTCCTATGGAGTACATTGTTCCTAGTCTATGCATAGTGGCGTTCACTGGAATGGTGGGCCGTGGAGCCTTATAAGACAGGCTCGCGTAGCTGAAAGAGCTCGAGGAAGATATATTTTTGGCTGGATTCCATCAGCAGGTGCAGAAGGAGCGTGAAAAGGCATGGCATGAACGACACATCAAATTGTGCACCTTCAAGGTAAATGACTTAGTTTTATTATATGACATCAAGTTTGACAAGTTTCCACAAAATTTTTAGATGCATTGGATGGGGTTGTATGTTATAAGGAGATTACTGATGGTGGAGTAGTTCAGCTTGTGAAATTGAATGGAGATCCATTTCCGAGAAAGGTAAATGGAAGACGATCGAAGCCATACACCGAGGATCCGGCTAGATGACTACATGATAGTAGCACAGTCTTAGTCATCCAGGAAGCTGCAAGGAGGCGTTGGAATATAAACTACATTGCCCGGGTTGTAAAGTTGTGCGACAGGGCATCTAAGTGAGACAGGAGGATGTCATAGCATCAACAGAAGCGCGAAGGGAGCCACACTATAGGAGAAGATACCGTGCAGCGTAGCCAGAAGGTGACCATTACCATCATTGTTCATGATTTGAAAGTGAAGAGATGGCTAGGAGGATTCCGGTAGGGGGGGGGGGATTTAAGAGTGAAATCTTTGGAAATCTGCCGCCAATCTAGCATTTATGAACAAATTTTGGGGGGAATGGTTGAATTTGAATTCGAAATCACCTATAAATTACAGGTGGTTGTCCAATGAAAAACACTTTTCATTCTGAGAATTTCTCTGTTGTGTTGTTTGTTGTGCATGAATTGTGAGTTCCATGAGGATTTTCTTGCAAGCCCCGTGATCAATCAATATCTCGAGTCCAACCACAAGCTTATTCGCGAAATCATGTTAGGACTAGGTCCCGTAGAAACTACAAGCACTGGAGGAGTTATTGCCTCTAAGGGAGTTTCCCCTGAGGTTGTGAGTATGGAGGTCCTAGCAACAGTGCCTACAGTGCTTCGATCACCTAGGTCGAAGCCTATGCCAAAAAGAGAGGTCCCCAAAACAAGGAAATCCTGTAGAAAAACATGGAAATCTTGTAGTGACACTGAGTATCCTATAGTAGTCCTATAGCAGTCCTGAGTATCCTATAACACTATCTAAACTCAACTAGATTTGCCTCAAAAATTTTATCTTTTCATTTTAGGATTGAATAATGACCTCCAAGCCTTAAATACATGGTTGGGGAGGATCAAAGACCACTCCGGGCCCATTTGTCCTTCACTCCAAGCACAAATTATAATTTTAGTAGAGTTATGATTTACATGTTACAAATAGAATGTTTATTTGATTCTTCCAAGTAGAATATCATGGTTGGTTCCTACAATTAGCATAGATATTTACTTCCTACAATTGTAATTAGTCATTACATCTGATGATTCATTCATGCAATTACTATAGTCCTTTCCTTCCTGCAATGGTAGTTAGTCTTTGCATTTGATGAAAGATACTTTTCCTTCTACGAATAGGATAATGTCATTAGAGTAGATTATTGTCTCTTCATGCAAGTTTTCTTTGCAAGCTAGTTGAAGGAGTGGTCTCTGTATGCCTTGATTTGATTCAATTACTAAAGGTGACATGAGTAGAGCTTGACCTACTAGGCATATAACATTGTCACCTCTAATTTTGTACAAATCGCGGATTGATAATTAAAGTTGGTAGCCCTAGGAGTCTCAACATTCTTGGTGAGATACTAGGGCTCATCACCTATAAGAGTGGTTTTTAATTTATTGTTTTCATGATTGACATCATTTTGATTTAGATTTGTACATGACCATGTTGTTTTGTGCATGGTTGTCTCTATGATTGTGATCATGGATTTATTCATTTGTGGTGTTATCTCTTATTTTGCCTCTTTCATTTCCCTTGATGTTATGGAAGGTTTTTTGATTTACATACTAGGGGCTTAGGGACCTGATTCAAATCGATTTAAGGTGGTAGTAAGGCCATGAAGCTTTGGTGAAAGAGAGTTGAAGGAGGTCACATGTAATGGACATGAATAATTATCAACTAAGTGAGTTCCTGTTAAAAATATGCAACTACTTCAAAATTGAACTTTGTAAATATCACTTGATGGAGATAATGATTTCATTGAATTACTCATTTCGAGAGAACCAAAATCAACTTAAAGATCACTCAAATCAGATAAGGGAAAGTGTATTTGTGAATACAAACCCACATGTGCATATTTGGTAAGGTCAAACCTAAAGCAAAATGGACCCTCTTAGAAACCTATAATACAAGTGACCTCTACCTCATTTGGACACAATTATGAGACACTCTTCTATATTGGTTTTTGGCTCGCACAAGTCTAAAGCTCGTCCGCAGAAGAATGGGTTTGATTTAAGTTGAAATTGCCGGGTC
This sequence comes from Pinus taeda, assembly GCA_000404065.3. Classification (NCBI taxonomy): domain Eukaryota; kingdom Viridiplantae; phylum Streptophyta; class Pinopsida; order Pinales; family Pinaceae; genus Pinus; species Pinus taeda. The sequence continues at coordinate 11,347 of APFE031290328.1, forward strand.
CAAAGCTCGCATTTAAGATCTAAGGTTTTGGGCCATAGTTCGTGGCACAACACATAAGGATCTCAACCACAATTTCTCTCATGTAGGCTCATGCGTGCAACTAAAGCCTTCCATTCAAATGGAAAACTCACTATACATGCGACTGGGAGTTAGGGTTTTCATAGACACAATCGCTTTCTCGCCACAGATTAGATCTGACCCTAGTCACTCGCTTGCCAGGCTTAAAGGTGCGACTGGGCTACCATAGTCACTCACATAATAACCTAAAGGGTGTGATCAAGACCTTGAGATATATTTGAGCAGATCCGACCATAGTCGCTCACTCACAATGTTTCAAAGAATGACCATGAAGCTATAGTCACTCGGATGACTCCTCCACCATGTGACCAGGATCTAAAATATCAAATATCAGTTGTCTAAAGATTTCACTTAGTGACTACAGGTTTTAACAGTTAACTGTAGTCAGTGACAAATCAGTATAGACTTCAAAATCAATATTTTGAGTATAAGTTTTGTTAGCTTTATTTCATGGATGTTGTAGTTGTTTTGATGGTTAGTTGCATAGATGAAGATATGGATCATTGGACTCTCTTTTGTTGAATCATTTGATGACAATCTAGAAGAAGAAGAATTTGCAAGGGTTTTCCCCATAGTGGTTTTTTCCCTGGTCTCTAGTCAATCCTGTTGTCTCTATGTTTGATTGTTTTTTTTTGTTGTTGTTCCTTTTATGTCATGCTACATTGATGATGATGTTATTTTTCTTTCTACGTAGTTTCTAATGTTGTTGAATAATGATGTAAAATATGAATAATGTTATAATGTTATGGGGTGAATGTAATGTGTCAGTTAAGAGATGCAATTATCAAAGCTAAGAACAATATTTCCATAAGAAAAATTAACATGTTTAAGAGCTGGGCTGAAGAAAAGTCATGGAGATCACCCCTATGATGACACTGATGATGGAAGTAAGAAGAGGATGGAGGAGACCTAAAAGAATTCTAGGGTTTGGAGAAAACCTTAGGAAATTTGTGTATTAGGTGTTGTAACATGATTAGTTTTTGATAATTTAAATTTTATGATATAATAGGTTTTAGTAGTTTAGAAATAATAAATGGGTCTGCAAAAGCAAATGCACCCTCAAAATGTAAATTTAAGTTTCATTAGCTAGTTGATTTAGTTAATCATGCATTTAAACATTATTAAATGATGTAATAAAGTAAATTCAAATATGGTTTACAAACATATGATAATGGATTTCAGAAAATGAAAAAGGTTTTTGTTGCTAAAATCCTCTTATACAAAAACTTCTCTCAGTTTTCTCACAGCTATTATGATTTGGGAGATGCTAATGATTATTTAAAGGCATATTTTCCAGAAATTTCTTGTTTCGGTCACCTTTTTGTAGAGAATGTTGTGGATAATCAGAAATGAATTGTGGTAAATGGGAGGAGCTCTTTTTCCTCGGATTCTAATATACAAAAATCTCAGTTTTGTAACCGAGGTTATGGTTTGAGAGATTGAGATGAATCTTTGCAGGCATGTTTTCCCGAATTTTCATGTTTTTAGTCAGTATTTTCAAATGCGGTTTCTGAGTAGGTGGAAATGAATTTGCAAAAACTAAAATAGATTTTGTTGCCAACAACATCATTTACAGTAACCTCTATCAGTTGTCTAACATCTATTATGGTTTGGGAGAAACAAAGGTATTACAAGACCCTATTTTTCCGAATTTCGGGAGGAAAAACTCAAAGACAGTTAGTGACTTGGAGGCCACCTCATCAAATATGAGTTGCAATAAAAATTGAATTTCTCTTCTTTATCAACAGAAATCCTCAAGGATAGTACTAGAACTCTTCAAATAGTTTTAGTTACCTTTATTTGTGTTCTATTTTTGTAATACAATTTTCAAATATTTGTAATAGCTCTTGATATTTTTATCGAGATATTTTCTAAGGAAATTGTATAAATACTTCATCAATTGAAGTAATATGGGTGGGATTTTGATGCCAAGACTCTTCACTTTGTAATAGATTCTATTATAGGATTTCTAATGAACGCCTTCCGGCTCTAGTTTGACAGAATTTTGTGTTTTCTAGTATGTCTTTCAAGCGTTTCATTTCTTATTTCTACACATGTTCAAAGCATTTATATGAATGTCTAGGTAAGTGTAGATTAAGTCTTAATCTCTCTGAAATACCCTATAAAATGATAACCTTTAAAAAGATATTAGCTTATTGGACTATATGTCTAAAATGTTGGAAATAATACTAAGAGGGGGGGTGAATCAGTGTTATCTAATTCTTTTAATAAATCTTTTAGTTTTGCATGTCTGTACCATAAAATAATGAGCATGAACAAAGAAAACAGATAGTCACACCAAAGAACACAAGATGTAAGGTGGAAACCCAATGTGGGTGAAAACCACCTGCTGCAATATGTC
>APFE031290332.1:0-19559 GCA_000404065.3 Pinus taeda
AAAACCTTTTAAAAAAAGGGCATGGTGTAGAATTACCACTTTTTAAAATCAACATCAAAATCACTACCATTCTAAAACGTAATGTACATAAAAAAATTTATAGTGCCAAAAACTATGCTCTAAAAATAATGTTTGTTTTGCATCACCCCTTTTCAAAATCGGGTCACTTTTTTGCTATCTCTACAAAATGGGTATTAGTATCAGTTCTCGTTTCAAAGTTTATATTGCTATACCTGGGCGGGCTCACCACTGTCGAAGACTGAGACACTTAGGGTGTGAGTTAATACACATAGGGTCCATGTGTGCAATTGTAGGAATTACAAAGATACTAAAATCACCCCCCACTCTAATTAGTCATAGGAAAAACAAGTCGTAAAAAGGAAAGGAAGAGTGTATATTTGGGAAGGAAGACATTTATCCAGGAACTAATCTCCAAGGTAGAAAAGAACAGTCCAGCTTTCAAAGGGATGCAAGGAAAACAAGGCCGTAGAAAATTGCTACTTCCATAACAAAATCAGAGACCTCTAATTCCTCTATCTTGGGGCGATATCATTCTAAGGCTAGCACCCATACACCCAAGATCAAGAATCTAATTCATGAGCAGGAAGGGGAAGCTAGTAGCTAGAACTTGAGGACCTAGGGGCAAGGGGAAACTGAGGGGGGACATCGAACACCTAAGACGAAAACCACCTGTTGTCTTATCACTATCCAGATACAGGTAGTGAGGTGAAACAGCTAGCCCCAAGGGTATCTGAGGCACTAATCACATCTACAAGGCCATCATAATAACAATTTGAAGGATGTCTGTTACAACAAGGATTAGAAGAATTAGTCATGGGGGACAGCAATGACAGCAATGCTAAAACAGATGATACTATCACCACCTTTGAGTTCCCAATCGGGGATATCAAAGGTGAAGCTCCTATGAAAAATATTCCTCTCTCATCCTTACCATCCTTCCAAGGGATTACTGCGGAGGATCCAAACACCTTTTTATTTGAGTTCGATGTCTTATGCAGAAGTTATGATTATACCTCAAATGCACAGAAATTAAAATTATTCCCTACTACTTTAAAAGGGGCATCCTTGAGATGGTTCATGGGATTGGGTTTTGCTTCTATTCGAACATGGAATGATATGAAGGAGACATTCCTATCAAAGTACCAGGACTATTATAGAACTAGGGACTTAAGGGAGGAGATATTGAGAATGACACAGAAGGAGGATGAAACCCTGGAAGATTATGTGGAACGGTTCCACTATAATCTGCATAGGTCTAAACATAGCGATTTAGACTAGGAAATCTTGAAGACTATATTTATCAGGGGAATGAGGGATGATTGTCTGGACACCCTGAACCTATTAGGAAAACGGGATATATTGCAAGATCCATTCACTGAAATTGTAAAGCTCTACCTAAGATGCTCTCGAGGATCGACCAAGGGAAGGAGTACAATTCGAGATGTCTCTACCCAAATACAAAAATCTACAGGTGGAGGAGTAACCAAAGCAGAGATCGGGAATTTGTTTGGAAATTTCAAAATCGATATCCTTAATACTCTCTCTACCCAGATAACGACAGCACAGATTAAGAAGACACAAGCAGAAGTTGACACACCTCTAGCTGTGTCCAGCTTGAATTATCGAAAGAAACATCCTTTAAGGGATTGTGAATCAAAAATCATTAGCTTTTGTAATATATGCGAGCTAGAGCATTCGACAGGGCAATGTCTGGAGATTTCTAGACAAAAGGCAGTACTTAGGGAATCAAGTAACGAAGTGCAGTCCTCTTATTTCATCACACTAAGGAGGCCATGGCAACCGAGACCTCCACGTATGTCTTTTCCTCTTTCAATTCATGGAACAATGCATATAATACTCAACAATATTAGTGGCAATATCCTACCCCTCCTTTAGCACAGTTTCCTTCACCCTGGAACCAGTGGTGTCCATCTCATCCTGTTTAATATCCTCAATCTCAACCGTATCCTTGGAACTAGAATTGCAGAGGAAATACCTAGAATTCGGCTCTACTTGGACCACCCATGCAACAACAGCTATAGTTACCTTCTTTCCAAGCTCCTGCTCCTCCACCACGTATGCGACCCCAACTACCTGTGCAACCTAACCCAAATCCAAATAATAAGGCAGCTCAGGGCATAGAGGCTATGACTACCTTCCAGACCTACCTTTTACCCCCATGGGACTTAATGAAATATAACTATGATTGGGCAAGTTAATTAAACCAAGTCACTCCCCCATCATTACAGAGGAGGAATGTGAACCATCCAGAGGAGATGCTAGAGGCTCTGAGGCGGCTACTGCACCTGCAACAACTGATATAGAGGAAGTTGTTACATCTTTTACAACCAACCCGTGAAGAACTGTTATTGTTGTAACAGCCAACTTGGGGATGGCTGATACAACTGTAATAGAAAATTTGATTGTTGTAACATAGGACCCTCCATATCCTTAGAGATTGGATGAACCTAGGATGACTTCACAACCCGAATCTGATTTTCTTACGGAGTTGCAAAATTTGCATGTACGAATTCCTCTGCTACAAGCCCTTAAAGAAGTACCTGTTTATGCTAAAACAATGAGATATTTGTGCATTAAGAAACCTGGGAGGAAGCCTAAAGACCCTACCACCATACATGTGATGGGGAAATTATCCGAATTAATGACTGCTCAGCCTTTCCTAACTAAGTATAATGATCTAGGAAATCCTACGGTCACTGTCTACATTAATGATCAGCCCATAGCCAACACATTGATCGATCTCAAGGCTGCCTTTAATGGAATGACAAAGCACCTCTTTGTCACTCTCAGGCTATAGGGACTTAGACATACACTATACTTGAATTAGTAGACAGATCCCACGTTAAACTTGAGGGGATGTTAGGATATAGTGATTACAATAGCTTCTTGGCAGTATCTGGCTAAATTTCTTATCTTGCAACCTAAATCTAATTTGAGGGGACATCCTTTGATCCTAGGGAGACCTTGGCTGGCCACTGCGGATGCATTTATAGGCTATAGGTCGGGGTCAATGGTGACCTCGGATGGCCAAGCAACAAAGAACCTTAGCCTTTATCCCCCAAAACCAAATATGGATGTATACAACCCTTGGTTGGATGAGTTTGAGCCTGAGTCATATCTTTCCCTGCCACTCCTCACTCTAGGGGAATCCCAGTATTTCAAAAATGAGATAGAATATGATGTCATTAATGTTTTTATTAGTAACTAACTTTCTGTTTCTTCTGTTAAGAATGCGAATGAGGAAGAAGAGGTGGAAGATATAGATTTTGAACAAATGAGAGTCACTTCGAATATTGACAGCAGTCCAATTGAGATAGAATCTAGAAAGTTTTTTAATGTTAACCCCAACCTGACTATGCACTCATTGTATTTATTTGAAGGATGGCTGCAACCACAGCGCCACATGAACCCTACACTAAAGGAGGTGGTGAAAGAAGAACTACAAAAACTCTTGAGTCCTAATTTTATTTATCCAATATCTGAGAGTCAGTGGGTGTCATCACTTGTCATCATTCCTGAAAAGAATGGAAAGTGGAGAGTCTATGTTGATTACAGAGAACTCAATAAGGCCACTCAGAAGGACCATTTTCCCTTACCATTTATAGATTGGGTCCTTGATACCCTCTCTGGCAAGAAATTCTTTTCACTTTTGGATGGACTTAGTGGTTACAATCAGATACAGATTGCCTTGGAAGACCAGGATAAAATGACCTTTACTTGTCCTTGGGGAACCTACGCATACAGACTACTTCCTTTTGGACTCTGTAATGTGCCAGCAACCTTGCAAAGGGCAATACTGGGAATTTTTTCTGACTTGTTGAATGACTGCTTAGAAATATTCATGGTTGATTTTGCACCTTATGGAGATGCTTTTGAAACAACATTAGTCAATTTGGAAAAAGTGTTCGAACTGTGTGTATATACTGATGTTGCTTTGAGCACTGAAAAATGTCACATGATGATGACTGAAGGGATCGTTCTTAGACACTACTTTTCTGTTGACGGAATCAAGGTAGACCCTATAAAAATAGAGGTAATTCTAAAAATTCCAACCCCCAAAACACAAAAATAGGTACGTAGTTTTTTGGGGCATGCTGGGTATTACAGGAGATTTATAGAAAAAATTTCAAAAATTGCATCGCCATTATTTTCCTTGCTCATGAAGAATATTGATTTCTTGTGGACAGGGAAGTGTGAGCAAGCCTTTTTAAAGGTGAAATGTTGTGTATCAGCAGCTCCGGGCTTGCGAGGGCATAATTGGGAACTATCGTTTCACATAGCTATAGATTCATCTGATATTGATGTAGGTGTTGTTTTAAGCTAAATGGAGGATAAGAAACCGTAGGCTATTTACTACATAAGCAAAAAACTAATCATGACTGAGCTCAATTACATAATGGCCAAGAAGGAGTTCTTAGCACATGCATGCCATCAATATATTCAAACATTATCTCACCAGGTATCAAGTATTTGTACACACTGACCATTCAGCCATTCATTTTTTAATGAATAAGCCAGTTACCAATGGTAGGATTACACGCTAGGTATTGTTGTTACAAGAATTTGATATCACTATTGTAGATAAGCCTAGAAAGATAATGTAGTAGCTAAATTTATTTCTAGGCTAACTATTGATGATAGTTGCATTCCCATTGAGGATTATTTCCCTAATGAATATTTTTTGTTATTTCTACTTACTCGCCTTGGTATGTAGATATACCCAATTATCTTGTTGTTGTAGGGAAGTTTCCACAACATTTGTCCTCCAAGGAGAAAAGAAAGATCACACAACAAAGTGCTACATATACCTGGATAGATGGGAACCTCTATCACACTGGACCAAATTTCCAGATCAGACGTTGTGTTAGAGAAGATGAGGTCTTTGATATCCTTAAAGCTTGTCACGAGGAACCGTGTAGAGGGAACTTTGTAGACAAACAGACATGATACAAAGTCCTTTAAACAAGATATTATTGGCTAACTATATTTCAGGATGCCAAGAAGTTTGTGAAGGGATGTGATAGTTGTCAAAGGATGGGCCAACCACTGTAATAAGATGACATGGTGTTACAGCCCCAAATTGTCTTAGAACCTTTTGAGAAATGGGCTCTAGATTTTTTGGGACCAATTAATCCTTCATCTAGACAGAGATCTTACATCTTGGTATGCACTGACTATGTCACAAAATGGGTAGAGGCAAACGCACTAACCAGAGCCACGGAGCATGTTGTCTCAGACTTTTTTTTTGAAGACATATTTGCTTGGTTTGGCATACCCAGGGAGATAGTCACAGACGGAGGGCCCCAATTCACATCTCTTAAGATCCAAGAGTTGTTCGAAACACTAACAAAGTCATTGAGGGGATCCTTACTAAGACTGTGGCTAATCACCGAAGAAATTGGGTTGATAAACTTCCATAAGTGTTGTGGGCATACAGGACTACATGGAGGAATACCACTAGATTCTCACCATATCAAATGTGTATGGTAAGAACCCTTTATTCCCCATTAAATTTGAAATCAAGACACTAAGAACAACATTGCAGGTCAATTTGGATTTGGCTACATCAAAAAAGTAGAGATTGAACCAGCTCAATGAATTGGAGGAGAAACGGTTAGCTGTTATCCAGCAAATAGAGATTATCCAGCAGCAGAGAGATAAGTGGCATGATAGATTCATCAAGAAGAAGAAGTTCCAAAAAGGAGATTGGGCTCTCTTATATGACTCAAGATTTAAAGATTTCAAGGGTAAGCTTTACACCAGATGGCTAGGTCCCTATGAGGTAGATGCAGTCTTTGACAATGGGACTGTAAATTTGGTGACCATTGACAGTGCGAGGATACCATTGCTTGCAAATGCTCATCATCTTTGGTTATATCACAAACCTGCTTCAAGGGATTCATTTGTCAACATTGACACAAATTCAGATCTACAGATTATAGGAACAAGGGAAAGCCCCCCTGTGGTGCAAAAATTTTAATTTTTCCAATAAGTGTAACAGCTGAAAATCAACTACAGTTGGTAGTTGTTACACCTTTAAACTCTTCAAATAATAATAATAAAAATAATAATCTGGCTATGAAAACCTTTCCAGGCGCAGACAGACACCTTTTGTAGGAGTTTAAAACCACGTAGTGGCCGTTGTTACACACTCTATAATAGCATCTATTATTTCAAAGCATATCTTATGATAAGTGTTGTTACATGATCTTTTCTTCTTTATTTGTTTTGTAGGAATTAAAATAATATATATTAGTCATCTTGGTTGTTACACCTATAACAGTAGACGACTTTTTAGAAATAAACGAGATATTTATAAATAGCAGACATCACCATGATCCTCGTCATCAGAATTAAGTTCACGCGTCTCACTGCTGGAGCTTGGTTCGCGCATCGCGCCGCCCATGACTTCGCCCCACGTCACCCAGGTACGTCATCAAAAGGTAATATTGAATTCACTTTATTTGGTAATTATGGCAACTGAACATGAACTTTGACGATCGAGTGTGGCTGTCATATTTAAGATGGTGGAGCGAATCATATTGCTACATGACCGTCGCATGATTTGTGATTATTCGAAAAATACGCAATTAAGGCAGGATGACTTGGTAGTTATTGTTACTTAATGTCGATCATACCAAAAAGGGTAAGTGTACCATCGATGAGACCTCCCATGACTCACCATTAATAAGGAAAATTGACCATGCATTATGAATCATAAGCGCAAAATCCCAATACGAAATCCTCACCTACGCCACCCTACCACCCTACCATTTACCCTTGTTGGAAGCACTGAATCCCATTCAGAATGCTTGGAGACCTAGAAGATAACACTGTAGGTTGAAATAGCTAAGTTGTGTGTCAACAACCCTGGAGCGTCTAAAGGAAGGGAGAAGGAGGTGAAACAACACTAAATTTGCATAAGCAATGGGTGGAGCAGCAATATGGCACGAGCCAGTGTCCACAGAATCCTTGGAGGATTTCCTAGAAGCATGCCAGATTTTCAAGGATGCAAGCTGGTTTGAATTCTTCCGGAGGTTAGAAGGATTAAATAGTGGTGTTACCATGGAATTTGCAAAGAATTTGGAGAGAAACTAGACGGAGGTCAGAGGGTTCAATTTGGAGGTCACGGAAGAGGTGATTGCTAGAGTAACATGATTATCAGTGGAAGGAAAGAGGTGGTTCAGCAGGAAGGTCAATGACCCCTAACTGAAAGGCGATTTCCTCCAAGAAGAAGAGTCGATGGTAAATAAAGGAAGGGGAATTGATAGACTATCACTCCCCTAGCCATGGGCTAATGTTTCCCTCTAGCTCATCAAGTACATTACTTGTGAGGGAAGGGCAAAAATTGTGTTTACCACTTTCCATTGTTGAATCACCTTTGGAATCAGCAGCTGGTCAACCTTCCTTACTTCTTGCTGGGCAATATTAGGCATATGGCCGTAGCTCTGAAAACATCTGCACATCCAGAAACGTGTGTCACCAACCATGGCCTTATTAAACTCATTGTGCTAGACACTTTGAGCTGCTAGGGCAAGAATTGGGAAGAGTTCATGAGGAAGAGGCCCATGACCACCCGTAGGAGGCAAACCAAGATGTCTGAGGAAGCTCCAGTGGTGACAAAGGAGAAACCCCATCCCTCAACAACAAGGGTTAGTAAGAGGTTGGTTGATAAACCAATTGGTGACAGGTGCCAAGGTAGAGGATAAGGGTTAGCGGGCACCTAGAGTCCCCATCCATGTCAAGGAAGAACAGAGAAGAAACAGAGTAGAAGGACGAGGAGCAGGCTCAGCCAGAGGAATCTTCTTCACTTGGTAAGAGTGAAACCCAATCCTTGCTGTCGAAAATTGAAATTCTAGAAACTGAAAATAGAGAGCTAAGGGAACAACTAGTAGAAGGAAAGGCAGAGCCAAGATCCCCAGGGCTAGATACTTTGGCTAAGGCTGTGGACAGGGCCAGAAAGGGAGATGTTTTTGGCATTATGTGCACAGCCTATGCTGAGAAGCTAGTGGCATTAGGTTTGAAGGTTTGTATATTAGACACCACCTTGAGGGAGACCCAAACTAAAATATGAGAAGTTGATACACAAGAAATCGTTGAGGACGTTGTTGTTACACAAGAACCAGCAACCCAGATGACACAATCCACAGAAATTGATCAGGTAAGGGATACACAGGAGCCCTTGACTGACATTGTTGTTTCATCAGAACCAGCAGTCGAGGAGGAATTCAACAAAGGGAAGGAAGGGGAAGCTAACATCCATGAACCTAAGTTCAACACCGTTGTTACACAAGAACCAGTAGTAAAAATGGAAGCTGGCCAGGAAGATAAAGAAACTGTGATCAAATCCATTGACGAAGTTGTTGTTACACAAGAACCAGCAGCCAAGGTGGAACAGTTTCACCTTCAGGAGGTTGTTACACCCTCAATTGATAGTGCATGTGGAAGAACACCGAGTCTTGATGAAGGATGGTGTTCTGAGAAGATGTTGTTGTTGCCAGAGCTGCAAAAATGGAAGCAGTTGGCGCTCTCTCTACAAGAGGGAGTGATCTCGCTCAAAGTACATAAACAAATGATGGATTCCCTGAGAGAAAAATGGCTAAAAGAAGAATGGGAAAGAGAAGAGGAAGCATAGAGGCATAAGGAAACTATAAATAAGAAGGATGAATAGTTGTATTAGCTTAATCGATAGGTCTCGGACCTAATGAATGATAAGGTTAAGCTCTCTGAACTTGCCCTAAACCTGCTAGCATGTAGGCGACTGTTCCCGTCATACCCAGTGTTCCTTTGGGAACATTATTATTTATTTCAATTAAAGGCAGTTTTTTTTAATAGTTACTATTTGTGTTCTTCAACCCATACTTTTTTGGAAATATTTTGCTCCTACAACTTTGATGACCAGAGCTTGTTGTGTAAGTTGTTCTTGCACAATATCATGTGTGAATATGTTAGCACGAAGATGGTGGCGAGTGTATTCTCCTACATGGGGGATTTTCAGTTGCGGGCCTTCCTTTCATTCATGAGGAATCAGATTGAGTGGCACCTAGCCAAGAAATCAATAGAAGCCAACGAGGAGAGAACAACATTGTGGGCCATAGTTGAATAAGGGATGGTTTACGAACTCAGTCGTGAGTTTAAGCTATTCCTGAGCACTCTAGAAATCAGAGAACAGTCAGCCACCTATAGAAAAAGGATCGTGAGAATCTGCCTCAACCTATATTCAAATATGAAAATCTGAGCGTTAGCAGGATGTCTCAAGCACACTGAGGCCTGTAGCGTTGAATTACAAGAAGGGGATCCTTTTGAGTACAGGAACCTTTTGGCTGTTGTTACACAGGTGCCGAAATATGCTCAGATTGTGCAAACATTGGGGGCGTTCTAGATTGGCCTCAAATTCAAATTGCCTTTGATATGGTTTCCAGTAGAGGAGTATTAGCCGAATTATCACTTATGTGACTACGAAGAGGAATGATGGCCACGTCAGTTGATGGCCATTCAAAGGTCCAGAGCTCGGGATGAAGACACTACTGGTGCCTACAATTTCACAGACTTACATCGGGGATATAGTAGAAGGGGTTGAGACTCTGCATGGAAACATACAGTTGCTTCAGTCGAGGGGAGATGTTGGGTGTGGATTTTTACCTATTTTATACACATTCTTTCCCGAGTTTTGACCATTCTGTCCTCCATGCCTATGCATTTACATGATTCATTTCCTTGCTTTCTCACCTTTTTAACGTATTCTACTATCATGTTAATTTGCTGTATTTTACCGAGTAATACGAGGCTCTATTCCTTTTTGTGGCTAACTAGGAGAGTATTGAAGAAGTATTTTGGGAAGCTCTTCTTATTTTTAAGTGATTGCTTATGAGAAAAAAGCTATGGAGTAGACATGCAACAGAGATTAGTTGCAGAGAAGGGTAGAATGGTTTGCTGTTACACCCTGGATGTTGTTACCGGTTTCCGTTACACATTGGATATTGTTACAGGTTGTTGTTACACATTGGATGTTATTGCAGGATGCTGTTACACTACGCATTGATATAAGAGTCCGTTGTCACGCCAAAAGTGTTATCGCCAATGATGTCGTGACATCCCGAACCACCATTCACTCGATGTTGTTGCGTCGAAGCTGGCAAATGTGGGTATTATTACATATAATAGCTATCAGCAATAGGGATTGTTTATTTTGGAAGCAACAAGACCCAAGCGGTTGCAATCATCACTAATGTATATTTATTTAGAAATAGGTTGTAACCACTTTTATTTTTTATTATCATGAGAATCGTGAGATTCTCATGACTGATCTGTTTTCTAATTTTCGGTTGTAATAACTATAAAGGAACTCGATTTTTCATGTACAAGGACATGACATATAGAAAAGTATTGTTACTTTACTTTTGTAATTCTGAGTTCATTTTTAATATTAATCAGCATAGTGATGTTGTTACTGCTTTTCAACTGATCCGTTAATTACTTTTTTGTTACTCCTGTGCCCTGCTAAGGAGGAAGGGCCCTCCTCTTTGGTAGGGATTGCAGTGATAGAGGTACTGTACATTCTAGTTTAGCTAATTGATTTATGGTTTCTCGTTCTTGTTGTACAAATCATGGATTACATTTGTTGTTGTTTCCATTTATATTATGTTCTTACACTAAGTTAACCAATAGAATGGTAGTAACCAGCTGGAGTAGATATTATTTCATGTATGCCACGCCTTTACTTTGATAGCTGTGAAGTGTGATTTAATCTTGTATAGTGTTTTTATCTCTACATGCATGGTTTGATTCAGTAATTTAGATCAGCGACATCATTTATTATTTTCTACATTTCCTTATTCTTGGCTGCAGTGTATCGGCACACACAGTGCGAACTCCATTGAAATAACAATACCTACCCTGGGTTGACAATTAATGGTTGTAGTCTCGGTCAATTAAGATTGATTAAAACAACACTACATAGACTACACAAAATCTTAAAACCTTTAAAGCATTTACCAACCGAAATTGGATGAAACATAACTCACTATGTGAAAGGAACAAGCAGAGAAGGAAAACCTTCACAAGTAGTAAAGATCTCTATTCCCTCACCTAATAGCTCTAATTCTCTCTCCTAAAGGCCTTATACTTCCACCCTTGTGACTACTACTATGTTTGGTGCTGATGGTTCTAGGGCAGGAAGGGATGTTGGGCCAAATGGAAGGGATAGGAACATAACTCACTATGTGAAAGGAACAACACAGAGAAAGAAACCCTGCACAAGCAGTAAAGATCTCTATTCCCTCACCTAATAGCTCTAATTCTCTCTCCTAATGGCCTTGTACTTCCACCCTTGTAACTACTACTATGTTTGGTGCTGATGGTTCTAGGGCAGGAAGGGATGTTGGGCCAAATGGAAGGGATACTATGGTTTGAGTTGTTGTTTTGAGGTTGGTTTGGATTGGGGTTATGGTCATCATTCTATCCACTTTTTAGTTTTAGTTGATCTCTTTTTAGTAAAACATTTTCGCTCCCAAGTCTTCAAGTATTCCTCAATATATCCCTTGCATGTGGATATATGTTTGGCATGTCCTTAATGACAGAAAATTTCTGGTTCGGAAACAACATGGAAATAAAGTGGATACATTGAAGAAGCGGATACATTGAACGTGGTGGGTTAGGTTAAAAATTTTGAAATAATAAATTTCACTAAATTTGTACGTTGTTTATTTAGTATAAACTTTACTTTGAAATTCAATAGAGATATTTTTAACCACATTTTCAAAACTATATATCATATCACTATCTATTTACTGTACTGCATAGCACGTCACTATCAATTTACTGTCTACTGCCTCTGCTGTCGTGGATACTGGTACGCCATGATTGTCAGAGCTGGCCATTCCATGCATGATGCCCATCAACTCATTCACATTCACATCCTTCAGTCGACCAAACTAAGACTTCTCATTTATTGGATAATGAGAATTTTAAAACTTTTATCTATTTCCTGTATTTCACATTCACATTCACAAGTCAAAGATGGCAGGCGTCATTGAAAAGAGTTACTAAATTCTTAATTTTTTCCCGAAAATATTTGAACTTTTCAGTGGCAAGTGGGACAACAATATTTGGACGTATTTTTTTTGTTCGAAATGTAAAAAATAAGTAGAATTTGATAATAAAATAATATAATTTTTTCTTTCACCTCAATTTAGGTGTGAAACAAGACGAGCAAAGGTTTTCATTATTCAATTAAGAATCAATTTTAGCATCAATTTAAGTGTGAAACAAGACGATGGAAAATGCAGATGAGCAAAGGTTTTGATTGCTGAATTAAGAACTAACTTTCGCATCAATTTAGGTGTGAAACAAGACTATGGAAAAGGCCTAAAGAGGTTTGGGAAGAACGTGTGTGTACATTATCCTTTTAGCTAGAAAATAGTTGGAAAATTAGGCCAGCTCCTTATCAATTTGAATAATAAAATGATTGAATTGCAAAAAAACAAAACCCATGAAACTATAGTCTCAAACTATTTTTAGTCTAAATATCATTTTATTTAATTTAAAAAAAATATGTTCCATAAACTATTTTTACTATCTTAAATATTAAAATCACGTGACAAATTTAAAGTCTAAAGCCTAAATCTGGTTAGATGAGGCGTTTAGATATGGAAGATTAACATTAAAAACAAATCAGAAAGAGTTTAGTAGATTAGAACACCACTCGTGAAGAAAACCCACGTTTGGTCAAATTCGCAGCGGTCAGACGGAAACTGAAAAAGATTGACATATGCATTGGAATTTGCACATTCACGGTATTTGCCGAAAAGAAGCTAATATCACCAGTTAGTTCGTTCCAGAAAGGCTCTTTAATATATCGAAACCATTTGGTTACTTCATTAGGATAACGAAGTGAATTTCGTGAATCCTCCTCTCTTCCTTTGCGCAGGCTATGATGCTATCTACCATGAATGGGATTGCAGTTCTGAGATACCAGGCGCCCGCATAAAATCACTATGATGACGACAACGGGCAGCAGTCATTGCAGATACACATCTTTGAAACAAGAATGGCCACTTACAGGTACTATCCAAACAAGCTTACACAGTTTTTTAATACGGCTGTTGATATGTTACATAGGTTTTACGGGTATGTTCACGTCTGTTTCTTCTGAAACGAATTGTTCGAGTTACGAAATGCAATCTCTCTTGGCTTTTAAAACCACTTTGCATGATCCTCTGGGACGTTTGGGTTCGTGGAATGCTTCATTATGTTGCTGTGAATGGGAAGGTGTTTCCTGCGACAAACGGACAGGCCAAGTTGTTGCGGTAGATTTGCATAATTGCAATTTGAGCGGTGCCTTCTTTCCTGAAGAACTAGTCGGGCTAAGGGATTTGCAGAGTTTGAATGTAAGCTCCAATAATTTTACAGGTCAAGGTATCCCCCAAGAGCTGGGCCTCTTGAAAAATTTGACATACCTCAACCTGTCCACATCAGGATTTGCAGGTACCATTCCATGGCAGCTCGGAAATCTGTGTAGCTTGACAGTACTAGATCTCTCCTCGTCGGAGCTTTCTGTGTTGGCAAGTCACGATCTCTCGTGGCTTACAAATCTGACGGCGTTGGAACATCTTTCTCTTGACAGCGTCGATCTCTCATCAATCTCATCATCATGGGGACAATCAGTAAGTCGCCTTTCTCACCTCAGAACTCTTTTGATGTCAAACTGTGGACTGACAGGTTCCATTTCCCCTTCCCTGCAGAAGCTTTCCTCCCTACAAACCTTACATCTTGATCGAAACACATTTCACTCTGAATTCCCCAGTTGGTTAGGGAATATGAAGAATTTGGTCTCCCTGCAGATGACCAGTGCAAATGTCAATGGATTTCTTCCATTTGAGAGCCTCTCTCGGCTTCCTTATTTGAAAAGGATTTATTTGGGAAATAATAAAATTAGGGGGAATGTTTCTCAGATTTTTCAGGGAAAATGGAAGAAACTAACAATATTCCAGATGCCAAACAATAGTTTGTCCGGTTTTATACCACCTGATATAGCAAATCTATCATCTTTGATTCAGCTACAACTGCAAAGAAACAGGTTGAATGGAGTGATACCAGAATCATTGGGACACCTCCCATCGCTGACTGTACTGAACTTGGGCTACAACCGTTTGACGGGGTCTATCCCTGTATCCCTAGGTTTGTTGTCTAAAGTGACCAACATCAGTTTTACTCACAACGCTTTGAACGGAGCAATCACAGAGGCGCACCTTAGAGGCCTTAACAACCTGAAATATCTCGACCTGTCGAATAACAAATTAAGCTTCAATATCACCTCCGCGTGGACTCCGCCATTTGATTTAGATGTGTTGATATTAGCTGTTTGTGAAATAAAGCCGGCGTTTCCTGTTTTTCTGAGGACTCAACGCTCTATTACCATCCTGGATCTAACCAATAATAGTATCAATGAAGAAATCCCTTCATGGCTGTGGAATCTTCCCAAGCTCGAGAGGTTGGTCCTATCGTATAATCTGTTGAAAGGGTCAATACCACCTCAACTGTACAACTCGTCGACTTCATTGAAGCAGGTGGAGTTACGAGCGAATCAGTTCCATGGTAGCCTTCCCTATCCACCAAGTTCTGCTGCAGGCTTCCCTGTGGAACTTGATCTGTCAACTAATAATATTACAGGTCCAATCCCCTCAGAAATGTGCTCGATGTTGAAGTCTTCTACCTTTTTGTTCCTAGCATCGAATAAACTGGAGGGGCAGATTCCTGGTTGCATTTGTGAGCAAACTGAGTATCTAGAAGCTCTGGATCTTTCAGACAATAGGCTCTCTGGCAAACTGCCTTCACATTTGGGTAACTGCTCTTCTCTCCGGGTATTGAATGTGGCAAATAATGAATTTCTGGGGCAGATACCAATGGAACGGGGAAAACTGAACAAACTTCAGGTATTACACATCAATGGCAACATGTTGAGTGGAAAGATTCCCATGTCTCTGCAAAATTGCAAAAACGTAGAAATTTTGGATTTAAGTAGAAACAACCTATCAGGGAAAGTGCCTGAATGGATTGGGGATTTTTCGATGCTCCGCATACTCAGTCTCAGGTCAAATAATTTTGAAGGTGAGATACCTATCCAGATTGGGTACCTTCAGAAGCTCCAAATTCTTGATTGTTGAAATTATAATTTCACTGCCAGCGCGGACCAGCAGTCAACGGCAACTCAAAACCACCCAGCAGCAAACCTAAACCGCCAGGAAGATATCGCACCGCTCTTGGCATAAAGCTGTTTCCGTATGATGGTGCTCCGATGCTGACAAGTGGACAGGCGTGACATCATCGCCTAACACTTTTCGGAAGGTAACTTTTGGTCAACTCACCTCTTTCGATATTGATTTCACTCGTCCGTTTACCTCCAGCATTTACGTCCGTTGATTTACCAAAGTTGCACGGTGGTGTAAAGTACGGTGAGAAAGGGTGTTCCGATATCCATCCTCCGCCGTTCGATTAAAGGTAAGTTTCTCCACCGTTGGATTGCAAGGGAAGGTGCATACGGGTCAGGTGAAATTAAATGCGTGGAGTAATAACTATGGCCCATACCTTATGTTAAAGAACTGACATAGTTTTTTGGTAATCATTTAGTTTTTCTTACGGAAAGTAATATTTAATTTCTACGGAAGTATGGGTGTATTTACGGCATGTAAGTTTTTATTAAATTCCATATGTTTTTAATAGGAGCGTTGACTCCATTGCTGTTGTATTTTTTTATTATACACGGGGATTAAATGTAATGCGTAATGGTGTATTGCACACGAGAGGAAGTGAACCTCAGTCCGCGGCAGCAAAAAAAACAGAGGGTCCGCAACACCTGTGAAAAACACAGAGATTAAATTTTGTATTGCAGGGGAGGAACGCACAGAAGTGCATAAATGTTTTTGGATTTGTAATGTAAAAAGAAAGTGCAGCAGCAGAGTAAAAATGTTTTGTCTTGGTAATGTAAGAAGTAAAAATTGCAGAGCAGTGCAGGAGTAGAAAGAGAAATGAATGAAGAAAGCCAGTGGATGGTTTTGTTGAAATCCATGAATTGTTTCACACAGGTGAAAAAGGTAAATCTGTAAATCCCTGTAAGTTTCGTTTTCACACAGCAGTGAATGTAAATGAAATATTTACACACAGTGGTGTAAAATTTCATAGGAGGCAGAGTAAGTTTTGTGAAAATGTTTTGGTGAATCCCTTTGAGTAAAAGAGGATGAATATGTAAGTGTTTTTTTGTTTAATGAATAGAAATCATTTTATGGTGGTGGAATACTCTGCTCTGTAATTATTTTTAAAAAGACTTCTCTGTGTAAAAGATCCTGAAGCAAAGGAAACAAAGCATTGCCTCTGTGCTTTACATTTTGTGGTTTTGGTATTTACCCATTGCAAACAAACAACAAAAATACCCAATAGTGGTATCAAAGCAGGCTTAGGCTCTTTGAAGGTGACAAAGAAGCTGAAGGGAGAAGTCTTTTGGTTGCAGAAGTCAGTTGTTTTTAAATACACAGTCAAGGATTTAGAAGCATAGCTGAGAATGCAAGGAATGGCCAGCACAAGCACTGGTATGGGTTTGTTTAACCCTCAATTCCCACAGTTCAATGGGACAAACTATGACTATTGGGCAATAACCATGAAAGCCCTGTTTCCCTGTCAAGATTTATGGGAACTTGTTGAAGATTGTTTTGATGAACCAGCAAATGAGACTGAGTTTAACAGATTAACTCAGGGAGAGAAAGACCTATTGAAAAGCAATAGGAAGAAGGATGCAAAAGCCATTGTTTTGTATCAAGCAGTAGACCAGAGTGTGTTTCCAAGGATAGCAGCAGCTAAGACATCCAAAGAAGCATGGCAAACTCTCAAGACAGCCTATCAATGCATGGAGAAAGTGAAGACAGCAAAACTACAGTTGCTGAGGAGAGATTTTGAGAATCTGTGCATGAAGGAGTCAGACAACATTGACTCATTCTTCACACATGTAATTGGTCTGATCACACAGATGAGGACTCATGGAGAAACCATTAAAGAAAGGAGGATTGTGGAGAAAATATTGAGGGTCTTACCCTCAAAGTTTGATGCTATTGTCACCACCATTGAAGAGACAAAGGATCTCTCAAACTTTTCAGTTGATGAGCTACATGCATCACTGATAACACATGAGCAGAGATTGAATAGGAATGAAAACTCATCTCTAGAGGAAGCCTTCAAGACCGAGATGTCCTTTGGAAGAGGAAGAGGTCAAGGCAGAGGAAACAAGAGAGGAAGAGGCAGAAGCCAAAACAGAGGTGGAAGGAACAGCCCAGCGAATGCTCAAGGAAGAGGCAGCAATCCAAATCAGAACCAAGGCAAAGGCAACAGCCAACAAAGAGGACAACATCATGCTCAAGGACAAAGGTATGAAAAATCCAATGTCCAATGTTATTACTGCAAAAAATATGGGCACTATGCCAGTGAATGTAGGAAGAAACAGCATGATATGGGTAATAGACCAAATGCCAATGTCAGTAGAGAAAACATGAGTCAAGATAATGTGTTATTAGCTTGTAACATGGTTGAAACAAACAGTGAAGACTTATGGTTTTTAGACTCAAGTTGCAGCAACCATATGATAGGAAACATAGCCCTGTTTTCCAATTTAGATCAAAATGTGAAATCAGAAGTTACACTTGGGACTGATAGAAAAATTTCTGTTATGGGAAAAGGAGAAGTCAAAATATTTACAAAGAAGGGTGAAAAGAAAACCATAGCAAATGTCTACTATGTCCCTGGAATGAGGTGTAACCTCTTGAGTATTGGAAAGCTTGTCCATAAGGGGTATAATGTTTTCTTTAAGAATGATGTATGCACCATCATGGATAGTGCACCCAGCAAACGATGCATTTCTGAAGTCAAGATGACAAGGAACAGGTTGTTCCCTCTCAGAATAAGGGCAGATTTGAAAAACAAAGAAGTGATTGCAGCAGTTACCCAAGAGGCTTTCCAAAGTGTGCCAAAGGATGAAAATTGGTTGTGGCACTTGAGATTTGGACATCTCAACTTTGGAGGTCTTAGCTTGTTGAGCAGAAAGGGAATGGTAAGAGGATTACCATTGATAGAGAAACTGGTCAGCCTTTGTGAAGGTTGTATCTTGGGAAAACAACACAGAGAAAGTTTTCCATCAGGGAAAAGCATAAGACAAAAGGCACCCTTAGAGATTGTCCACTCAGATGTATGTGGACTGATGTAAACTCCATCTTTAGCAGGCAGCCAATATTTTCTAACATACATTGATGATTTTACTAGAAAAACTTGGGTATATTTCCTTAAAAACAAAAGTGAAGTGTTTGAAAAAATTCCGAAATTTCAAAGCACTTGTAGAGAACCAAAGCGAGCTGCATATCAAAGTCTTGAGAACTGACAGAGGAGGTGAGTATATCTCCAAGGAATTCCTACGGTTTTGTAGAGAAAATGGAATTCATAAGCAATTCACAACTAGGTACACCCCACAACAAATTGGAGTCGCTGAAAGGAAGAATAGGACCATCATGGATATGGCGAGGAGCATGTTGAAGGCAAAGCATTTGCCAAATGATTATTGGGCTGAAGCTGTAAATTTTGCAGCATATATTTTGAACAGGTGTCCTACAAAAGCAGTGATGAATAGAGTGCCAGAAGAAGCATGGAGTGGGAGAAAGCAAGGAGTCACCCACATGAGAGTTTTTTGGATGTGTGGCCTATGCACACATTCCAGATCAGCTAAGGAGGAAGTTGGACAACAAAGGGGAGAAATGTATCTTCATTGGATACAGTGAGGAATCCAAGGCCTACAGGTTGTATATCCCATCCACCAAGAAGGTTTTTTATCAGCAGAGATGTTCAATTCATTGAAGAGGAAGCTTGGGATGGAAGCATAGAGAAAACAGTGAATGTCAAAAACTGTTTGTCTCATGATGAAGATGATGAAGAGGTGGCTGAGATGCATCCCCAAACAGCAGCGCCAACACAAGGACAGCAAGGAACACCATTGAGGATAAATGAGAGTGCTTCTCCAAGCACACCACAAGGAGGAAATTCAAGTGCATCTTCAAGCACTTGCACACCAAGTGAAAGAGGTAAGAAGTTCAAAAACTTGAGTGACATTTATGATGAAGGAATGAATTCCTTATTTGCCTTGTTTTGTCATGTTGATGATCCTATTCATTTCGAGGATGCAATTAAAGATAAGAAATGGATAGAAGCTATGGATGAGGAGATGAATGCCATAGAAAGAAACAAAACATGGGATTTGGTTGAGCTACCAAAAGGTAAAGAAGTCATTGGAGTGAAATGGGTTTACAAGACCAAGAGCAATGCTGAAGGCAAGATAGAAAGGCACAAGGCAAGGCTGGTTGTCAAAGGGTACAAGCAGCAGTATGGGAGAGATTATGAAAAGACTTTCGCACCGGTTGCAAGAATGGAAACCGTGAGAGCAGTGCTGTCCATAGCAGCACAAAACAAATGGAAAGTCTACCAAATGGACG